>PVIR01014554.1:11590-40096 GCA_004026965.1 Petromus typicus | reverse complement strand
TGGTTCTTCTACAGAATGGAGTACTACTCTGCCATAAAAAATGATAAGTTTGAATCATTTCTACTTAAATGGACATACCTTGAGGATATCCTCATAAGTGAAATAAATAGGGCACAGATAGGTACATATCGCATCTTTTCTCTGGTATGAGAAAATGAAGATGTAAATGAGTCCTAGCATTGTATGTTATATATTGTGATATAGAAAATGCTCAATGTAAAATAAGGTGAAAGGGGACAATGTTGAGATTGTAACAAAAAAGTAAGGAAACAAATTTTATGTATATGGGGGGGTGGTAGGGTGGGTAGGGCTATGGGAAAAAATGAGAATTAAGTTGTGTCTTATACTGGTACAAATCCCCCATTATGGAGTGCAATCATGATGTGTATATTTAATGTACCAATAAAGATTTAAAAAATGTACATACAATAAAATGCACCCATCTTAACATTAGTTGAATGACTCACAGACAGCATATTTTCTTTTCTCTTTTTTTAATTAAAATCTTAATTGGTACATTACATATATACAACATGATTGCACTCCACAATGAGAATTTATACCAGTATATGACACAACTTAATTCTCATTTTTTCCTATAGCCCTACCCACCCTACCATCCCCACCCCCTATATACATAAACTTTATTTCCTTACTTTTTTGTTATAATCTCATTATTTTCCCCCTTCACCCCATTTTGCTTTGAGTATTTTCTGTTTCTAAATATATAACATACATTCTAGAACTCATTTACATTTTATTTTCTCATACCAGAGAAAAGATGTGATATTTTCATATCTGTGACCCATTTATTTCACTTATGAGGGTATCCATAAGATATGTCCATTTAAGCATAAATGATTCAAACATCATTTTTTATGGCAGAGTAATACTCCATTGTGTAGAACTATAGCTTTTTTTATCCAGTCTCCAGTTGATGGCCATTTGGGTTGTCTCCAAGATTTAGAAAACACAAACTGAGCTGCTATAAACATGGGTGCACACATGTCACTGTGAAATGAGTCTTTCAATTCTTGTGTGTATATACCTAGCAGAGTGATGGCTGGGTCAAATGGGACCCCTAGTCTTACCTTTTTGAGCAATCTCCAAACTGATCTCCACAGGGGTGATACAAGAGCTTATTTTCTTAATTTAAAAAGTGCCCTTAAAAGCCTGGAATTTAGTTCAATGGTTACTGTCCCTGCCTTTCAAGCTCAAGATCCAGAGTTCAATCCCCCATACCAAAACTAAATAGTTAAAAGCGCCCTTGATCCTTTCCAAGGTAATATTCTACTTGACTCCAAACTCTAGGTCACCACCAATCTACTTTTGCTCACTGTAGATATAATGGGATTGTATATGTTGTAGAGTTTTATATAATAAAACCACCCAGTAAATAAAGTCTGCCAGGTTTCATGTCATTTGTTCTGCACATTTGTAGATTAACTCACAATATTGTATATTTCAGTAATTCATCTTCTGGGTTGCACTGTATGAGTGAGTACTTATTCACTCCTTTGTTAATGGACATTTGGGTTTTTTCAGACTTTGGATATCATGACCAAAACTGCTATAACTATTCTGCAGTAAGTCTATGT
Organism: Petromus typicus; assembly: GCA_004026965.1. Lineage (NCBI taxonomy): Eukaryota > Metazoa > Chordata > Mammalia > Rodentia > Petromuridae > Petromus > Petromus typicus. Next base: position 38,498 of record PVIR01014554.1, on the reverse strand, counting down.
GTGAAGGATAGTATGTGTTCTGGTCTCTTAGGTAGCTTCCTATTGCAGGACCTACCCTCTCTCCACTGAATCACCATTATCAAAAATCAGATTAGCGGGGGGTGGTAGGGTGGGTAGGGCTATGGGAAAAAATGAGAATTAAGTTGTGTCTTATACTGGTACAAATTCCCATTGTGGAGTGCAATCATGATGTGTATATGTAATGTACCAATAAAGATTTCAATTAAAAAAAATCAGATTAGCACATATATGTAGGACTCAAGCCCAGATGACCTGTACAATGCTGTTGATGGAGAATCTCCTCCCAAAGCTTCACATGCTCAGAGGCAGGGGCTGTAAATGATTGGATTACACAGCACAGTAAATGATTGGCTAACAATCCTTGTTAGTGGATTTATCCACTGAAGAGTCTATCAACTGAGTATGCTGTTGGGAGGTGGGAGGAAGTGGGCATAACCTGAAACAGTACGTCTCCCTCCCTGGCGCCTTTTGGTCACCATTACCCAAGCAGGTTTCCTCTGCCCAGTTCCTTCCACTATTCTGTTTCTGCCTTATAACCATATGACCATGGGAACTCTCCTCCTTTAAGGTGTAGGCATCCAGATGTCCTCTCAGTGGGTGAGCAAGTGACTAACACACCCTGGGTCTAACTTGCTGTGCACTTCCTTCTGTCATGTGTGTGGTAGATGTCGTCTGGGTCCACTCCATTCCCCAAGATTCTTGTGTGTTTCTAGCCAGTGACAGCGTCACATCTCTTGTTGGAAGACTGCTCCCAGGCTGCTAGAGTTTACTTTCCCTGTGTGTCGGAGAGCTCTAAGTGCTTTGCAGTGTGTATATTCTCTGGAAATAGCCCTTGAACAGCACATGCTGGGATATATACACCAGGACTCTTGTTCTCTATATGAAGCTACTCTTGGAGGGGACCTACACAGTCTTCAGCGGGAAGCCCAAGACAAACTCATGCCCAAGAAGGCAGTGCTCATCATCAGTGTTGCTCTGTGGCTGATTTTCCTCTTCTCTTCAGTTCCTTCCTATTTTCCTTTCCTCCCCTTTGTTAACTTCCACACTCACACGATTCCTTCCTTCAGTGTCTGCATAACCAAGGTAGGGTAGGGGAGAGTGGTGCACAAGCTTTTCCCTGGGGTGGAATACTCTTTAAAGAGATTCAAGTTCAAGGATGTGATATTTGTGGAAAAATTCTATATGATAATGTACTACCTAGAAGTCACCACAGCACTCTGAAACAAGACATATGAAAATCAACACTTCTTCACACATTGCTATAATACTCATAAGCCACTAGGCATACACCTACATATTTGTGAGGTATAAAATAGTAAATACTCACTCTGGAATTAATTGATTTACTCTTCTGTCATGACATGTTGAATGACTAAAGAAAAGTAGATTTTATTTTATTTATTTTAATTTTTTATGGAACCAGGAATTGAACTTGGAACCTTGCACTTGTGAGGCAGTCACTGGGACTACTGAGCCAAATTCCTGGCCCAGAAAAATAAATTTTAGTATTTTCTTAGTAATCTTAGTTAAGAGTTCAAATAGATTGCAATATTAAGCAATACAATCAATAAAATACTGATGTTAAAATTATTGTAGGTTTATCTTTACTCAGAGAAGTTTTAGCTTACAAAAATACTAGGTTTATATGATGACAGTATTTCATGTGTAAATATTTCCTGATTATCTACCTCCACCTAAACTGAAAAATACTTTGCAGTTCAGTTTACTTATGGAAAATTCTGGGTATATTCAACTAAGTACCCTTTCAAGCTCTTAGTAGAAATTCCGTTTGTCTAAAAATATAAGCATGTTAAAGTAAAAAGATCATGAGATACTCTGACCCTCTTGTAAGCTTTTCTGTATTGCTCTAATAACAGAAATGAGAGTCAGAAATGAGTCCATAACTATAAAGATGATACTCTTTAATCAAGAAGAAAGATCACAGATTATGTGCAGTCAATATCGGTGAGCCAAGATTCTAATCATAAGTGGATGAAAGGTTTTAAATAACCTTGACTAGTCCTTCGTGTTTTCAAAGGACAAACTACACCAAACTTGAGAATAACATATGCATTTAAAATGTTTTCCACAAGTGTATATTTAGGGAAGAAATGATTAAATACCTCAAATTATTGACTAAATGCCAAGAATGTGTTGGGTCCTGGCAAGAGAGATAACCCTTCAAAGCAGATGTTAGCAAATCTTGCCCAACCCTACTTTCACAGGCTCCCTGCCCTGAAATTTTTTTATAAGCAGAAGAAAAAATTAAAATAAAAATATTTAAATACATGAGGAAACTTCATAAAATTCAAATTAAGGGTTCACCTAAGGTTTTGGAGCAGAGGCGTTGCCCTTGCTTTCTCGCTGCAAGAGCGCTGCTGAGTTTCACTTACGGTCATATATGACGTGTAGAATCAGAGCTACTTATCTGGTCCTTTACAGAAAAAAATTGTCCGTGTTGCCCCAGGAAGAGTGAGGAAAGAATACATTTCAGTAGCACCACAGCATAAGTTACTTAGATGCACTGTCAAGGGATCTCCTAGCTTCAAACAAGTCTGCGATTTTCAGGCACCACTAGAAATCCTTCCGCTCTAATAACAATAATTCAGCTTGCAGAGAACAAAGTGCAATCTCAAGGGAATGGTGGTAGAATGAAGGAAGATTGTTGAAATTCCATTAATAACTCGTTTTAGATTTTAAAATAAGAAAGGTACCGATAGACTGGTATTTGCAGAATCCTGTGCAATTCGATGTGAGTAAGCTATTTGGAGTTTCAGTATTACAGAAAGATTCAACGGTAAATTGTTCTTCAAAGATAGTAATTATGTCTTTGTGAAGAACTCCCAGGCCTTTTCAGAAGGGAAAGAGGAAGGAGATGTGACTTTGGCTTCTTGTTTTGCCTTCCCAGCCCAGTTACTCGGCAGCACAGCCTGAGTAGTTTGCCCAGATGGAGAGCACTAAACTTCCGTACCCAGCTTCTTCTCAGTTCCTTTCTGCACTTTCATAGCTAGTTTCTACTCAGACCTTTTTAAAACATAATTTTGAACTGCTTAGCTATATTGTGTGTGTGCATGCAAGTGTATAAGTGTGTTTAAACTATAAGTCTTAAAGCCTTTTAAGGAATTGTAAAATCCAAATATAATCAGTATTAGACATTGTGTTCACTTTAATGTTGGCTTATCTAAGCATGTTATAATTTCATTGTTACTAATTTACTATTTCACAGCAACTTAGAACACTCAAAATTTTTCCTATGTTTGTAATCTAACAGGAGACACTGTATTGTAAGACTATCATGGGTTTCTTTCAAAAAACCCGACAAAAATAACCTCAAAAATTTGAAAAATGTTTTAGTTCCAGAGAATGCAATGTATGTATTGCTACAATGAGATAAACTTACAGATGTCAAAAATAATGAAGAGATATATTTTTCTGAAATATCCAGAAGTAGTTCCCATTTCTCCAATATGATAATATGTTAAAATAAAATTTGTCTTCTGCAACTAAAACTGAGTAAATCTCCTGGTGCTGGAAGTGGAAAGTAAGACAAACTACAGCAATCAGAAAGAGATCTGTAAAATGCAAAATCATTCTTATTCCTCTAAAAAGTATTCTATCATTCAACATTAAAAGAATGAGATTTTTCACATAGGTTCTTTTCATCAATATCTTGGAGTCTTATCAATGAACTTGGTCATTAACATTTCATTAATGTAGTAATTAGAAACCAGAGTCAGGATGTGTAATGATGCTACATGTATTCCTTAATTCTCGAGTCATTTTGTGAGATTTCATAAAAGATTAAGGGACAAAATGAGGAACCAACAAAAATATCACATTTGCCTCATAAAATGCGACAGTGGAATAAGACAGCACTCTGTCACACAACACAGTGGCTGAGAATGCTGTCCCCAGAATGGTACTTTTTAAAGCAATATAGATTTTATCATGTACTTAAAGTTGGGTCACAGAATGCAAATTTTTAAAGATACTTACAATTGGAAAAGGAAATTTCCTCAAACTGTCCCAATAAATTTTTTGAAATCTAAAATCATCCAGACTACTACACAAAAGTATTTTTTCAGTGGATTCTCATATTACATGATTCATCATGAATATATTTGTTTTGCTTTGCTTTTAGTTTTTTTGAGACAGGGTCTCACTATGTAGCTCAGGATGGGCCTGAATTCACTATGTAGTCCAGGCTAGTTTCAGACTCCCAGCAATTCTCCTGCCTCTGCCTCTCAAGTGTTGGGATTACAGGTGTGAGTTACCATGCTCATCACTGTGGTATGTGGTACCAGGGACTGAACTTGGAACCTTGTATTTGCCAGGCAGGCACTGGAACCACTTAGCTAGTCCCTGGCCCAATTGTTCTTTCTTTTTTCTTTTTTTGAGACAAGGTCTCTCTTTGTAGTTTGAGCTGGCCCTGAACTCACTATGTAGCTCAGGCTGGCCTCAAACGCAAGACAATTCTCCTGCGTCTGCCTCTCAAGTGCTGGGATTGCAGGCATGTGCCACCCTACCTGGCCCTCAGTATGAACATCTCAGATTTCATTCAAAAACTTCAGATTTCACAGAGCAGATGAGAACTAATTAAATTTTTGAAATACAACAAACTCAAAATGGTAACTTCATCCACTCTGATAAACAATGAAATGTTTATGTATCTCTAGCTTATTGTGCAGACATGACAAATGGTATTCCAAAGCCAGAGGCCAGTTTGAGTGGAAGAACTTGTAGAAGAAGAGCTGTATAAATGAGAAAATAGAAAGGGGGCCTCATTAAGTCTTCTAACCAATTCTAATTAGAAGGTGTTTAAGACAAATTTCTTGACTGTCCTCCATACTGAAGTCCTGCCCTATCTACTTGCAAGATATCTAATTAACTTACTGATCTACGAAAAATAGTACTTACCTCCCTGTCTGGCTCCCCCCCCCTTTCTGCTTTCTGGCTGCCCCTAATGTTATTGTAGATAGGTGAGGTGATTAGATACCTTGTAGGCAACTAAATAGGGCTGGCCCTGATGGAGCCAACCTGACGACAGTCAAGACATTTGCTGAAGACTAGTTCCATAAAAGGAGAGGAAATTACCACACCCACATAGGATAAATAGCAGCAGTTGATATTCTAAACAGGTATCAGTCACCTAAGTGGGGGACCAAGGTCTTAACCTGCCCCTTCCAGGAAAGACTCCTGACTGAAAATCCTGGTACCCTTGCTATGTGACTGGCTTCCTCAGTGGATCTCCATCTAATCAAGATTACCTAAGTGACTCTACTAGTCATCACATTATTGGTTGTCACAGCTTTTGTCCTACCTTGTCAGTTCCCATTGGACCAGTCTTACCTAAGTGACTGCACTGGCAATCTTACTAGTTGACTATAGTTTTCCCCACCTTAAACCCTCCTCACCACATGCCTTTGTTCCATGAAGGCCTCCTGGGAAGCAGGGTCCCTGGGAAACCCATTTTCTAGTCGCCCTTTTGTCTCTCTTAGACAGAAGCTAACTTCCTCTTAATGAACTTTTCCTACTGATAACCTCTGTTGTTCCTAGAATTCATTCTTTGGTTTCAGAGAACATAATCTGGCATTTCAGATATCTAGCAGGTTTTGGAGGCACATCTATCTCCCCTATGTCGATGTGAGCAGCTTTTGTTTTTAGACATTCCTTTTCTGGCCTGGAGCTGGTTGATGATGGGCTGAAACTTCTATAGTGAGTGAAATAAAATAAACCTTGAGTTCCTGGTGTTGGGTGCTGTGTCTCAACAACAATCAAGTGACTAAGACACCATTTAAGATTCTAAAAAACGGGCAGATGGCAATAGTTCACCACCTATCCTGCGTTAACAGCCTTAGAATGTTCTCTGACTTAAAATATACTATTTCATACTTGGAGATAAACATGTGACCTATATACTTCAAAGGACAGTGGTGACCACTGAATATATAGGAAACTATTGGTAAATGTCAACTATTAATAAATTTTAACACAGTGTGGAAAAACTTGCCTTCACTCAGGGTCTTTTCGTTTTTCCCTGGCACCTAAATCCTATTAGATCTTCAAAGACTTCCTGTAATTGAGCTCTTTCCCAGGATGCTGCACTCACTCTTCTAACCACATCAGTATGCTTCTTCCTCACGGTACATGTAGGAATTTCAGATTCTTCAGTGTGTATATGGTTTTTTTTCCAACTAGATAAAATATACCTTCAGGAAGGAACTGGTCTTGAATATTTTTTCTATTCTTCACTGCAAATAGCTCCTCATAATTATTTTGCACTTGTTATATATTTAAGATATACTAAGATGACAAAAAGCATCAGTCAGTCTATTCTAGGAGTGCTTAGCTTTGTAATTACAGGAAAAAAAGACTTAACCACAAAGCAATACTTTACTTGAAATTTTAAAATTACAATCAGGACAAATAGGAAACAGCTAAGATAGAAGGCGGAGGAGCTGCAGAGCCCTGGCTAGAGAAGGGGACATCCAGGAAGTTTTGGACAGTGGGGCAAGTCATTGCAATAATGTCTTTCTGACATAATCATCTTTTTTTTTTTTTTTAAGGTTTTTTGAGACAGGGTCTCGCTTTGTGGTTCAGGCTGGCCCTAAGCTCAGCCTCAATACTCCTGCCTCTGCCTCCCAAGTGCTGGGATTACAGGCGTGAGCCACCACGCCCAGCACTGTGGTATGTGGTACTGGTTGCTACTGGGGTGAGTCTCCATGCCCAGTATTGTTATGTAGTTACCGGGCATCGAACCTGGGTCCTTGCACTTGCAAGACAGGCGCCGGAACCACTGAGCTAAATCCCCGGCCCTGACATAATCATTTTAACAAGAGTTAAGTTATACTGTTCTTTATCTACCTGAGTAGGCTTATGTAAAATAGTTACGGATAATTTTATGTAAAAAGGTTCATGATGTACCACTTTAAGTGACACAAAATTCATATTAAAATTACCATTTCAAAGGATAAAGTAATCTTTTTAGCATAGTCACATACGCAACCATCACCACTAATTCCCAAGCGTATTCATCACACTCATCTTTTCTCCCAAACCCTGTAACTGTTACTAATCACTCCCATTCCACTCTCTCTCAGCTCCTGGAAAAAACCCAGGGGCCTTTCCTTCCTTCTGTACTCCTTTTTCTCCACACAGGAATAGAATCATGTCATGACTGTCTTCTTGAATTTACCACTGTTTTCAAGGTTAATCTGTGCTGTAGCTTCTACTCGTACTCCATACTGTACTATCAAGTAATTCTATAGTATGGATATACTACCATTTCTTTTTCATTGGGGTTATTCCCACTTTTTGGCTACTCTAGATAATGCTGCTGTGAATCTTAAATATAGGTTTTCTGTAAAAATGAGGTAAAAATCTCATTTGTAAAATACAAATGAGATAAAAGATACAGTAATTTTTTTTAAAAAATCACAGTCAAGGACACATTGCCATTAATCCACCTTGCTTTCAGCACAGTTAGCACTGTCATTCTTGCCACTTCCTGAAGCAGTTTGGGAAATCCTTTTTCATATTTTTAGTTGCACTTGTTTCTGCCTCGATATTCTGAATTAATTCAAAGTGTTCACCCTTCATGGTTATTTTGACTTTAGGGAAGAGCCAAAAGTCTCAAGGATATACCATAACGTTTTTCAAGCCTGACCCTCCACTGGATGATGACAACTCCATTCATCATATTTTTATTGTGCCCTATAAAGATGCTTGCCGAAGAGCACCTCCAGAAACTGCTTCAGAACGTGGCAAGAGCAGCGGGATAAGTGTACTTGAAGTGAGGGGGAGTGTTTTGGAAGGGGTTAATGGTCATGTGTCTTTTACTGTAATAAATTTTAATGGAAACACTCCTTATTTCTAGCGCAATTGATATATTTTCAGTTGTCTTGGGCAGAAGTGGAATTGCTGGGTAATGTGGTAACTCAAGTTTAACCTTTTCAAGAATTTCCGAACTATTTTCCACAGAAGCTGCACCAACACATGAGAGTTCCAATATCTTCACATTTTCATTAATTATGTGCGATTTACTGTTCATTTCATTATTATTAATTACAATTATGATAGTGATGACCTTGTGAACTGGTTATCTCATGGTTATAATATGTATTTTTCTGATCTGCAATTTGGGAAAATAGAATAGCAAGGGAAAGGGCTGTGAGGTCTGAGTAAATTCAGCAGTGTGTCACAGCTCAAATCTTTAAATCATCATCTTTAATACTGCACCTTGCTCTGGTGAGCAGTTTTGAGTCAGTGGGCTTCTGCTGCAGTGGGCATTTCATTTCCTCTGTGATTATTCTGCCTTCTTCACCCCACCACATCAACCAAGTTGCAGTCTTTAGTTGATAGTGGCAGGAAAAGGGGGAAGCAACGTGCTGATGTTGCAAGATGTGCCTTTTAAGATGATGGGATGCTCATTCTGCTGCTGCTGAAATTGCATTGTCTATCTATGTTCCTTCACACAGTCTTTGATCAAAGTTTCACATATCCCCAAACTATACAGTCATTCATTTTTATTTCATTCTTTTATAGGCCGTGGTGAGAAAAGAGCTCTCTCCCTCCACTACTGAGGCTGCTGCTGCTCTGCCAGAATAAAAATGTTTCTGGCAGAATCCCAATTTCAAAGAAGGAATCCAATTCTCATTCATCCTTTGAAAAGAGCATACTGGTTAGTTGAGGGATTTAAATAGAGAAAACAAGGTTATTGTCTTCAGAACACTGTGGTCACTTTTCTAGGACCTAATGAGGCTGCTCATAAAAGAAGAATTAGCTGAGGTTTCGCAGGTAAGTGGTGATTTCCACCGAGCTCACCTCGTCCTCTGAGAGCAGCAGCTGAGGACCAGACTGTTCACTTGAGGACACTGTGTCACAGTGATAAGGAGGAGCATGTCCATCCCCTGTAGGAGAAAAGAAAACAAACTGTTCTTTTCAGGTGCAGGGGTCTGGACACAGAGCACAGGACAGTGAATCCAGTCTGTTAGAGATAAAGTATAAGTTTTCTCCAATTATCTTCATCACTGTCTTCATCTTCTCATTGAGAGTTCTTGTCTGCAAGTGCCTTGTTAGATTCTGAGGTAGGCCCTCTATGTTCACTAGCTCAAATGCATACAACGGTCCTACAAAATATGATATCCCAAACTTACAAGTAAGGAAAAGGAGGCCTGAGAGTTAAATGTCTCATTGAGGTCGCCAATCATAAAAGTCAGTTTTAGGAGCAGCAGCCCATATTTTTTCCAACTCACTTTCGGTTGAAGTGATATGAGTCCCTCATCTCATGCAAGCACTTAATCCTCTGTTAGCATTAGCAGCAAGTAAGTTACACCTTGATAAAGTAATAAAATAAAATCGAGTTAGTCATAAGACTACAGTGAATGACAAGGTTAGGCCTACTTGGCTTTAAATTGTTATTAGAATAAAATGAGCTCTAAAACACCAAGATATTAAAAGTGTTACGAAAGGATCAAAATATACCAAAGTGAAACAAATGAACATAGGAAAAAAATAAATCTAAGCTATCATTAATTCCAAAATTTTATGAGATTTTCTTGTCTAGTTTAACCACTGCTAATCGTATTTTTATTTTTCACTATCATGTTTATGACTACTACTGAAAATGTACCATTGTGAAGTGGAAAAATCATAATTTGAAGTAGCATGAGTCAAGGATCAGGTATACTTTGCATTCTAGGAAGAGAAAAATTTTATCTCCTAATATTATTTTAAATAATACTTAATGCATGCTAGTTACAACTAGAACAGTTCTAGATGCTACACAGTGACTCAGATTTTTCCACTTACAGTTTATAATTGAGCATATTAGAAGCCCCATCTACTAGGGAATTGCCTTTTTCTAGAGAAAGGAAATTCAGATTCCCTATATCCTTGACTCTGGATAATGGGGCTTTGACCATACATTTCTCAGTTTCTCAGAAGCAGTTCACACACATACATACACATGCACCATCTTTTTTTTTTAAGGTTTTTTTTTGAGACAGGGTCTCACTTTGTGGTTCAGGCTGGCCCTGAGCTCAGACTTAAATCACATCAGCAATCCTCCTGCCTCTGCCTCCCGAGTGCTGGGATTACAGGCGTGAGCCACCACGCCCGGCACTGTGGTATGTGGTACTGGTTGCTGCTGGACGTGAGTCTCCACGCCCAGTATAGGTATGTGGTGACCGGGGATTGAACCCGGGTCCTTCCGCTTGCAAGACAGGCGCCGGAACCATTGAGCTAAATCCCCGGCCCCACACATGCACCATCTTAACTAGGCATATTTTTGGGACATTGTTTGAAAATCACTTCAGGTGTAAATTAGGGAGTTATTGTGAAGTATTTTAAAACATACCCTATTAATTTATTGCTGTATTCATCAAGAGAAATTAATCTGAGTTAAGAAATTTTTTTTCAGGGCCGGGGATATAGCTCAGTGGTTCCGGTGCCTGTCTTGCAAGCGCAAGGACCCGGGTTTGATCCCTGGTAACCGCATACAATACTGGGGGTGGAGACTCATGCCCAGCAGCAACCAGTACCACATACCACATACCACAGTGCTGGGAGTGGTGGCTCACGCCTGTAATCCCAGCACCTAAGAGGCAGAGGCAGGAGGATTGCTGTGATGTGAGTTGGAGGCTGAGCTTAGGGCCAGCCTGAACTACAAAGCGAGACCCTGTCTCAAAAAAACCTAAAAAAAAAAAAGAATTTTTTTTTTGCCAGTGCTAGAAATGAAACTCATCTCCTCAAATATGCTAAGCAACCATTCTACCACTGAGCTACATCTCCAAATGAAGGATTTAAAGCAAAAGGAGTTTAAATATTCAAGTGTGCAGTATGTCTATGGTGTTTGTATGTTTCAACAAATTCAAAAAGAAAAATGTAACAAATATGTCAGAATTATAATCAATACAACATATGTTGTTATGAAATACTTTTAAAGGGAAATAATTTCCAAAGTTATTATATTGATCTACTACAGCCAAGTATCTCATGTAGTCCATGAATACTTCATGTGAGATATGATTTACATTGAGTAGAAATTGGATTTATTGGAAATTATCAAATAGTTGTAAAAAGTGTACTTTATGGTCAAGAAGCTTGTTTTAACATTAGGCCTTTTGCAGTGTGGATTCTTAGGACCAGCTCCCTTATTCTTCTGAAGTTCAGTTCCTCCATCTGTAAGATGAAAGTATTGGGCTTAGAAAGTGTTTGAGTTTCTGAAAGATTACGAATCTTTAATGAGAAGAAACTGGGCAGGAAATGCAAACATCAGCTTGAGAAATGAAGTCTCTGAGAAGAGGAGACATTTTAGGTGATGGCAGAGATAGTCCTGCCTGTTTCAGGATGGGGCGGAATGGAGGTTATCAACATCAGTCTGTGAGGGAGCTCGCCTTCCAGGGAAAGGCAGACACTGGAGATAACACTCGCACTGCAGAAAGAGCATAATTCTCCCTAAATTGATCCTGTCTCAGGAAGCTAGGAAGATGACTGCATGATCACCATTCAGTGGTGGTTCTGCCTGCTGATGTTAAGCTGTGCATCCTTTCAAGTGCTGATAACCTCAATCCTTGTCCCCTACTGTGGTTCTTTTGTAGTTCAAGTAGCACTTGAACTCCAGTCTGATATGAAATCTACTCAATATCAATGACAATATTTACTGAGACTTGTGATAACATAATGATAAGGTACATTACTAGTATAAATGAGTGTAATTTATTAGTACTTACAGCTATTGAACAGCATAAAACAGATTGACAAAGATGATTACTGAAGTGGCTATGGGTAAAATAATACATCTGGAATTTGCTTTTAAGTTATCCTAGCAAACAAACAAAAAAAGTGAAAAGGATTGATGGCACAAGATTGCAAACATATTGGTAATAATTAAACCCAAATGATAGGTATTCATCATTCATTATATAAGTCTCTGTGTTCATTAATATTTTAGTAATAAAAAAGCTTAAGGGGCCAGGGATTTAGCTCAGTGGTTCCGGAGCCTGTCTTGCAAGCCCAAGGACCTGGGTTCAATCCTCGGTAACCACATACAATACTGGGCGTGGAGACTCACGCCCAGCAGCAACCAGTATCACATACCACAGTGCCAGGCGTGGTGGCTCACGCCTGTAATCCCAGCACTCAGGAGGCAGAGGCAGGAGGATTGCTGGGATGTGAGTTGGAGGCTGAGCTCAGGACCAGCCTGAACTACAAAGCAGACCCTGTCCCAAAAAACCTTAAAAAAAAAAAAAAAAAAAGAGTTTAAGTGTCAGATTGCACATCTTTCCTTAGACTTTTGAATTGCTAAGGCAATTTGACCTTTTTACTGGTTCCAAATATCTCCAGGCTAATATTGTCTTTGGTTAATCAAATTCTTATTGTCATATATTTGTGTTAAGCAATGGATTCCCTAATGATGGAACTACAATCAATGTGCTCTGACTGCTTTATGATGAGAGATTCCATATAATTAAGGAATTTCCCTAATCAAAGCCTTTCTTGTTCTAGAAATTTTCACTGAGCAGCAGTGGAGGTTGCTTAATTAGTGAGGTTAAGCATCTTTCAGAAACATGGTCAAGATGACATTTTTATCTGTGCTGAGCTCATGAAACAATCCCCTAAATACTACACTTAGAAATCTTGGTGTGAACATTCCTGTCACACTTATCAGATAGAAAGGAAAATAAAATAAGAGCAATAAGGAAAAAGAAAGAAAAATACATTCCTATCCATAGCATTGGTTTTCCTTTAGACATATACGAGTTGTTGGCTTTACACTGTATTTCCTTAATTCCCTAAATTCACTGTTCTTCTTTTAAAAAATCAATAAGTCCTAACTATAAGCCGATCATCAGAGGAAATTTAAAAAGAAGTGATTCTTTGAGAGTCATCTTTTCAGGCTGTCCATAAAACTGGTGAAAGAGATTGCAAGAAACATTAAATCTGTCTGTGCAAGAAAAAGAGGTGAACATGAGGCGAGCCTTTAGTCAGAGTGCTCTGTGCAGCCACTCAGCATCTAGTAATCAGTGTCTGCTATTGCAAAGAAAATGAGGAGAATCTACTCAAATGTTTGTTGGCATCAGTTCATTTAAACTACAATCACTTCTTTCTTCTGCCCACAGAAAGAAAATCTCAGAGACAAGTGAACGTCTGCTTCACCTGACCAAAAAATTCTGCATTTCTCAATGGATTAAATTCTTGGCAGACCACATCAACTTTCAGAGACCATGTTTAACTCTGTACTTTAATATGAACTACAACCTACAGTGATGTTAAAATGTTGAGGAGTTCACTGAAGACATTTAAATGCTCATACAACAGGGTTTTCTGGTAAAATAAAATAAGGCGTACAATATACTGCCTTCCCATTACCAAAAACAATTTGCTTTCGATAAAACATCTCTTCACACCCCCTCCTATTTTATCAAATTCCACTCTGATGCAGAGAGCATAAACAAATCAATATGAAATATCGATTGAGCTAGGAGGAGGAAAGGAAAGGCTCGCAATTATTAAATGTCTATACTGTCTCTGGTAAATAAGAATACATAACTTTCCTTGTTAACAGGGAGGAGAAGGGGATTGAAAATTGTTATGTAGTTTACCACAAGAGACCAAGTGTAACCATCTCACACTGGCCTGAAGCCAGACTGAGTCTTACATTACCTATCAAAAGTCTGAAATACCCACCACCTCTTCTAATCTCAAAAAGAGTCACAAAGTGGGCCGTGGTGTATCTCAGTGATTCTGGTGCCTGCTTTGCCAGCGCAAGGTCCGGAGTTCAATCCCTGATAACTACATACAATGATGCCAGGTGTGGAGACTCATGCCCACCAGCAATCAGAATCACATACCAAAGTGCCAGGTGTGGTGGCTCAAGCCTGTAATCCCAGCACTAGGGAGACAGAGGCAGAAGGATTGCTGTGAGCTCAAAGCTGAGTTCAGGACCAACCTGAACTACAAAGCCAGACCCTGTCTCGAAACTAAAAGAAAAAGAGTCACAAAGTCAAAAGAAAGACTAAAGTGCTACTTACAGATCCCTCAACTTCACTGCTTCGGGATCCCTTCAAATCAACACAGTGTACTTTGTTGTTCACTGTTCCCATTTATTTTTCAAGTTTAAATTCCTTTCCATGTGCTTTTTGTTTCCCACTGACAAAGCCAATTAACCTAGCAGAAATAAGTGATGCAAAATCATTTCTCCTTTCTCAACCTGAATTTTCCCAAAAATTCAGCTTCCTAAATTTTTCCATAAGAGAAAACCTTTGCATACACAAAAAGTAGTTAAATATATAATCATGTATTCAAAAAGTAGTTTATGTGCAGTTCGAAAGCCTATAGCTGCTTTAAAAAATGTTACTTTATTAACATTGATCCTGATTATAGTACACAAAGCAAATAGAATGCAATGATATAGAAGCTGAATATAATCATAGCCAGGAGTTTTGATTATATATCTCAATAACAGTAAGACTATACTATCCCATACCTTGGCTTCTGGATTATAGCCTATAAGCAAACCATCCACATGCAATCAACTGGAAAACTGATGCTGTTGGGACAAGCTGTTGGATTATCTGGACCGAAGGCCCAGTGCCCACTCTCCTCAAAGAAATTAATTTCAAATCGCCATTCATTTTCATCAGGAACAACCCAAGTATCTGTGTCTGCCCATCTGTCATCCCCTCCACCCTACAAGTTTTGCCCCTTCTACTTAGTCTTATGAACCCCTGTCTCTCCTCTACCAGCCCAAACCCTTGAGATGAGCTTCTATAACTATCATTTCACTCATTAAATCCTCTGTGGACTTATCTGTCCCTTTAATCCTTTTACTTTGTTGTAAAAGATACTCCCAAATGCAAATAGGCTCCTACTTCTCTCACAAATGGAAACTTCTCATTACTTCATGGCCAGGTAACTCAGAATCAGGATACAGAAATATGTGTCATATGTGTCAAGTCCCATCAGACTTGCCCACTAGTATCATTCACCCCTACATCATGCACAACAGCCTCCCACTTCATTTTAGCTGTCATCACCACTCATCTAGTACTGGTCCTTCAATCACCAGCCCTCACTGAAGACTTGAGAAAATGAAAGAATAAAGTAGTGAAGTGTTGAAAGCTTCAGCCTTTTCTCTTAAGAACTAGTTGAGGACACTGGCTATGTGGAAGGTGATCACAGTCTTCCTGTCAGCCTACATTGTGCCCATATCCTGGGTGAGTCAATGGCCAAGTTAGTGAGACACTAACACATTGACATGTGCTCTAAACTTCCTCTTCCCTCTGACTTTCCCTGCATTTCAGCTACTCATGCCATTGGGATGGTTGGAACTTTGTCCAACCCTGAAGTTACTGACTGAGGCATCTCTTTGTTAACTCTTTTTTTTTTCCATATCACTAAGAATTAAATAGCTGTCAGCTCTCACTCTTGTCATCTGCCTTTTAATTTCTTCACTTCCATTTTCCCCCTGTTCAAATTCTATAACACAACTTTTCTGTGATACTCAGACCAGGACTCCATATCCTGTCATAACTGTCTGGCATGTCAGGACCAATATCAATGTTACAGATTTTTTTTGGTTTTCCCTGGAGCAAATCACACAATATAATTACATTTAAAATATATGATCAGCAATTTGTTACATTTGCCTAGTCAACACTCTTCATACTCTGCAATGACTATTTCAAACACACAGAACATTATCGAGAGTCCCTGCCATGAGTCTCCTATGAGACCATAGGACATCAGCTGACAAGACTAGAAGAGACAGGACTAGAGACAGAGCTAAGTCTTGAGGCTGATCTAAGCTGCTTCAGTCAGCAGAAAAAAAAAGCACCAAGGACAACGAGTGCTTAATCATAACAATCGTAGGAAAGCCAGGAGCTGGGTAGGACTCGGGATACCTAATTATAGCAGGTATGGCAAGGAGAAGTGTAAAAGTGAGGAGAACAAATGGGTAATTCAGAAAGAAAGAATTTAGTTAGTCAAGTTGATGTTGGCTGGAGGGTAGCTTAGCTCTAAACTCCTAGTGTAATATAGTTAAGTTTTAGAGGGGCTAGAAGCCTGTGTTATGTATAGCCTGATAACATTGGACAGAGATATCTGCTATAGTATGTCACTGTATTCTAGACACGTTGTTACAGTCCCAGGACCCTCTTCCACATAGCCAGTGTCCTCAACTAGTTCTTAAGAGAAAAGGCTGAAGCTTTCAACACTTCACTACTTTATTCTTTCATTTTCTCAATTGTTCTTACACTGAGTGAACACCTCTCTTCCTTTTAAAAATCAGTCCTAATATTTGCATCCCATCACCTCTTGCCTTTCCTAGAAACAAAAACTATCATTTGTATTGCTTTCATCTTACATACTCAGTCTCAAATTGATCACCCCCTCTGCAATCATATTTAAATTTTATTGATTAGAAATCAAAGGCTTGTTCTTTCTCACCCTTCTCAAAAATACTTCTATTTCTTAGTGTCCATTTGTTCACCATTACATGTCGATCTGACATGGCAATCCCTGGAACAACTCTCAAGAAGGTCCCTAATTACTACTGACAGCTACATCTAATGAATACATTTTGATCTTTGTTTTATATACCTTAAGCAGAAGTGGACACAATTAAACTTTATCTCTAAAGCTATTTCTTTCTATTACACACATACACACACACACACAGCTTTCCTTTTACCTCTTTAGCTATTTCTTACATTTGTTTTTGCAGAATTAGATTTGTCCATCTCATTGATGAACACTGAAGCCCCTCAAGACCAAGGTCAATCAAGATCATCTTCCTTCCTCACACTGCAATTTCTTTCTCGTGTTAACCATGACCAAAACTTCTCTGAGTTATGTCTCCAGGGAGATGATAATCTGAGCTAAAGAACCTTATATTCTAATACTTATATCCTAATATAGTTAAAAACACACCTAAATCTTTCCTATTCCAATATCCTTGACTTGTAAATTTGTCACTGAATGTTAATGGAATTTTTCCATAAAACAGACCTATAGGAATATCCTTGGTAATCTTGTTTCTAAAATACCATTTTGGTTGCTCAGATACCTATATAGCTATATCTAGTTCATCTATAACTATATCCATCTGTATTGATCTAACTTCTGAGTTTTCCCTGCTCCTGTCTCTCTAGCGCAAACAACCTGAGTAATGATTAGAAGAGCTCACATTTCAAAGCATGCACTGTGGGAAACAAGAGAAGGGAACATAACTAGAACCTTTGCATTAAGTTCTAGTCTCCTATGAGTATGACAGCAAATGGCAAAATAATTAATAATTAGGCAGAAATGAGGCTTAGAGAAGAAGCTGAGTTTGGACCTGATCCATGCTACTCTAGGCAGCAAAAGACCCAGACTCGAGCTTACCACACCTTTTATTCTCCAGACTCAAGCTTGCTGCATCTTTTATTCCATATATTCCAAAACACCTGGCATGGTGTGGTAGACACTGACAGTAGTCCTACACATGTTATGTAGATGAAGATCCCACAAGGAAGGACAGATACCTGTAACAGTCTTTTAGAAGTTAGGTAGATCCTGGTGAAGTTCTTCTTGGAAGCATCACAGCATGTGGGACCATCAAGTCCCTGTTGCTACCACAGGTGAAGAGTTAAGTCCCCATGTCTATCTTCAGGCAGGAAAGCATGGCCCAGTCATAGTCTGATTGTGTAATTATTTCTCCCCAATAGGATTGTTTCTGAAAATTCACTGTATGACAGGAGCATTACCTCAGATCTGCCTGAATATAGTTTCTCAGGCTATAGCTCCTGTGATACATAATGGAGTGCTAGTTAATGGTGAGAAATAAATGCCCAGTTGATTGGCTTAGGACAGTTGTGGGTGTGATTGAATGATGGACCTCCTGAAGAGGGAAGCCCCACCTGGTGTGGGCCTCACCAACCAATAGGCTTTTAGTCTGGATGGAATAAAATGGGCAAGTCACACTCCTGTTTCTCAGAAGAGCTCCTCCAGTCTGCTATCACTTTTAGTCTTCTCTAGGCTTCCAGTGCAGACTCTTCAGCCTTCCATCAAAAACCCTTCAACCTCCTGATACAAACACACATCACACTCTCCAGTGACCACCAGGCCTTTGAGTTCTGTGATCCTTCAGATTTCTAGCATGAAGATGGTTCCTTTATATTCTTCCACACTTGACTCTGCACGTGGCTATTGTAAGCCTACCTTCTAAATCCATATATATATATTTATATATATATATTTATATATATATTTATATTTATATATACATATATATATATATACAATCAGTTCCTCTAATGAACACTGACTGAAATAATCCTCGACCAAATGAATGATATCTGCATTTTCACAGGACCTTCTGGTGATTCATAGTCACATAAAAGACCCAAAATTACTAGATGTTACAAACTTTCCACAGTCCCATGGTGCAAAGTTAGTATTAAAACAAATCACTTCTACTAATCTGAAGACAATAAAGAGCATTCACTTATTGACACCACATTTAAACCTTCAAATTCTCTAATGAGAAAGTATGTAGTAGTTAAGACTTTTTTATTTGTTGATGTTTTATGATTATGGGTTCATGAACTGCAATTTAAGTGAGTTTGGTTTAACTCCAAAATGGAGGAAAGTCAAAGTCAAGAATCCTCATGCTTCTTCTTGTAGTTGCTATTAGTATGATACTACAAACACCAAATGGACCAACAAATGCCTGTTATTTAAACAAATATAGTCTTCAGAAACAATAATATAAAAGAATCAGGAAGTCTGTACTAAAATCTATGTGTTCAAAATCAAAGATAAATCTCAAAAATATTACATTGAGTTAAAGAATATGGACCCAAAGAAGTACCATTCTACACTCCTGTAGTGGTTGGCTTTCCTGTTTCTGGGATTAGAATCTAACACTCACATCTTAAAGGAGGAGTGCTTTAATTTGGTTCACAGTATGAAAATTTCCAGTCCATAATCAGGTGGTTCCAAGGTAGGAACATCAGGGTAGAAGAGTGTGGTGAAGCAAAGCCACACCTTCAGGGTGGCCAGGAAGTGGAGCACAGGGACCAAGTGCCTGTGAGATATGCTCTTCAACGGCATTCCCCAGTGACCTAGCTCCTCCAAAGGGGCCCCAGCCTCCACAGCATGCTCAACATGAACATCAGTAAATCAGCCTACTGAGGAGTACAAATCTGCAGAACCAGTTACCTTTAGACGTGCCTCTTAACGCAGCTAAACTGACAATATTCAATTGCCACAGATCCCACTTTAATTAAATTCAAGAAAATGAAAAAAACATCACTATAGTAGAGAGAAAAGTGATTGCATTCGGGGAGGAGGAAGATTTGACCACTGAGGGATATTCTGGGATAAAAAAGATATTCTGTTTTGCTCTGGGTTATGATAATTTTTATGTATAGTTATGGAAAAATTAATCAAGTTACATACTTAAGATGAATTATTTGTACCTTATGCAATTCATACTTCAGCCAAGATGGGGCACATTCAGGGTGGCATGGCCATAGACTGTAAATCATACTTCAATAAGAAAAAAATAAAAAATAATATTCTTAAATAAAATATTATTTTAGTAAAAGGAAGAATTTTGTTGGACTTTCTTAAGCATATCTGGAACTTTGGTGTTACCAAATCATAGCTAATGACAAAGATCAGAGAATTACAGCCCTTGGGACCACTGTTTTTGTGTACTATTCTTTAAAATCTCCTTGGAAAAATAAATTTTCATTTTGTTCCAATAAAGCTTTATTGGAACACAGTCACATGTATGTGTTTATGGGAACTAAATTCTTCAAAGCTTAAAATACTTACAATCTGGTCCCTTTTAGAAAAAATTCACCAACCCTGATTTAAGCCAGTGGTTCATAACTTTTGGGGTATTTGATAGATGTCTTAAAGAACCTAATGAAGGCTTTACATGATCTCTTTAGGAAAGCACTCTGTTTCGTCAAATACAAAGTACTATGTATAATTTCTGGAAGTCCATTATCACAGTAACCACAGTAACCAACCTTTAATACAAGACCTTCCATCCATAATTTCCATCACAGATTATAAAACACTACTTGGGAACAGGGAGCAAGTCAGTTCTAGTTCTCTATTTTCTGAACCACATCTGATTAAATTTCCCTTTGACATTTTTGTTTTCCCCATTGAATTACTACTGGTTATAGCCATTACAAATTTACCCAGTTTGCAATATACGATCCCACTTCAATCACTTTATTTTGTTACTCTTCAAGGGAGCAATCCACATCAAACCTAAGCTTGTGAAATCCTTATGAAAAGGAATGTGCTTTGATACTGGCACAGACCAAGGATGTCAGAAGTGATGAGTTGGCAGTCTCTTGCATCAGCACTAGAAAAAGCACAGGCTGATAGCTTACAGAAGAATGAGCATGTCTCACATCTATTCCATTCCACAGAGACCAATAATACAAGGAAAGTAAAAGCACCTGTGGTGTAAATAATGAAACGCACATAGGTATTGTGAGCTCTTTTGCAGCAAGGCCAGGCCTATACTTCCTATGGTACAGTGCATATTGTAGAAATCTAGTAAGTAATAAGCAGATAAATTAAACCAAGTTATGAAGACAAAGTCCTTATTTTATGAGGAGTTTAAGCTTCCTGGGAGTTATGCGATAGCTTGATTTATATTCCTTTAAAGGAAAAGGCGATTATGAATAGCGAACCCTCCCTGAGCTTTTGTAACACTGAGTTAATGTTAGTGTGCTCACATAGTATTTAGCAAAGATCTACTTGCGGGAGGTCTGTTGACTTCTGAGCACTATTTATTGTCCTGAACAGAAGCACCTGCAGAAGACATCTGACGAGAACATGGTGAGTTTTGACAAATTCCAGAATTTAAAAAAAAAAAAAAAAATGAAATCAAGACGCTCAGTCAGCATGAACTCTGGTGTAATGTTAATTCTACAATTCTTCATTCCTTTCCTTGCTGTTATCTAAACAGTGGGTAGCATTCCACAAAAGCCGATTGATGTTTGGATTCTGGATTGCTAAATAGAGGAGAAATATGCATCATGCTGACAACTTTTTAATCCAAATAGTCATTTGCACTGCTGTTGAAGCTTTGGCACATTTTATAAATCTGTGCTTATTTCTTCTCACATACAATGCTATAATTTCTCACCTTAATGAGATTCAGTGTTTTCCCCCAAAGTAAAAAGGATTTATGGGTTCATCATCAGGCTCAATTCTCTAATTCCAAATAATCAACTTCAAAAGTGTAAACAGCGTATTTCTGCCCATATTTACTACTTTTTATCAGTTTGAAAGAATCCACAGATTCCTTCTGACATTGAATTTATATTTATCAAATAAGTGTTTCACTCCTTAATTACATTTGAAAGAAAAATTAGTGACCCACATTTTTCTTGATATTCTAGTAGTTCGCATTAGTAGGGCTTCTGCGTACTCACAATGCATTGGCCGATGCGAGGAGGACATCTGATGAGGAAAGATTATGACTGTCTGAGCACCCATAGCTGACAGCCAGAATAGACTCAGTAGAATTCAAGGTAGATATTTGTTCTTGTAGTTCATAAAGCACAGTGGACAAGGTCAGATCACCCATCGCTGTTGTGTTTGAGGTCCAGCAGGCCCGTCACTCCCCCAGGAGAGTGTGATGGTCACTTATTAGAAAGAAATCCTTTTCTCCCCACTCTTCGTCCTTTATGGTCTCACATAGGCTGAAGATAGGTTCTTTTAATACTGGCAAAATGAGTATGACAGTTTTCTTTAAACAATCTTGCACCATGAGAATAAAAATGAGGGAACATGACTCAAATCTTACATTTTAAGGAAGTTATAGAACATAAATTACAGAGTCTAAAGTACATGGAAAGAATATATGCAATCAGAAAAGAATGATGAAACTTCAGAACCTACAGTGGCCGTAACATCAGCGAATAAGTAAACTGTTCAACCCAAAGAGAGAAGCCTCAGAAATGTCCTGTCTTCCTTTAGCTGGTCATTCATAATTGTAGACTGGTTCTTACTTTTCTTCATTACCTAAATTTATTTGGTCTGAAAAATGTCTTACATCGGGAGTTTCTTTCCAAGTGATTCTGGGTTGGTCATGTTCCAAGAACCAGGAACATGAAATGCCGTGGGGACCCTGCCGGGACACAATACTTGACATGACAAAGGAAAGGAAGAGAAGTTTATTTTGACACACAATTTATAGAGGTGTTAGTCCATAGTTGACTGGCTCCAGGCAAGGTGGCAGAGTAGAAGGGGATGGCAGAGGGAAACAGTTTATGACGTGATGATGGGAAACAGAAGAAAATATTAAGGATGTACATATGAACCAAAATCACATCTCACAATACCTAAGAGTGTATTCAAGGATGGAAGAGATAAGTAGAATAGACTTTTTTAGCAGAAAGCTCCTGAAAGGAAGAGGGGACCCAAACGTGAACTGCCATGGGGACTTTATCTAGGGGTATTTCGATATACAAATGACCACATTCTGAGCCAAGCATAGGTCATCCTGTGGGGTTAAGTAGGAAGGTTTAATTGCAAGTGGACCCATAGAAACCCATGGAAAGTGTACTTTGGCAAGCACTATTAACTGTAACTTCTCTAAAATTATCAGCACAAGCAGAACAAAGACATATTTCAGACGGGTATCACAGCTGAGAAAGGGGACGTTACCAGAATCCCTGCAGTGAGTCCTGTTCTGTGAGTCATGACAACACGAGCAGAATGAATAGGGGAAGGAAATGAGATTTAGAGATGAGCTTTGCAAGTGATAATGCTGCTCTGGACAGCAAAGATGAAGGCACCCCCGAACTTACCACTCTTTATTGGGTTCATAAGAGTAACAGAAGATTCAAAGCATGGCAGTAATCCTAAAAACTTGGGGGTCTTATGTTAATTAGGATGGTATGATGAGCAAAGATATTCTTAAAACAGCAGGTGGGGTGCGTTAAACTGATAAGGAGTTCGCCTCTTCCTAGATGAGACCTTCCTGCTCAGTCCTCAAAGAACCACGATGTCTTCAACTGATGTAATCTTGCCCTTAAGTACCACAGCATCATGGGATCACCGAGATCTCAACTGCGACTGGAGGCAAAAATGGAGTTACGTTTCAGCATAGCATAGCCAGCCCTTAGGCAAGATGCCTAACCCTGATTTAATTGTGAAATGATTTTACCCAATGTTATGTAGAATTGCACCTGACAAGGTATAAACAGAGATTTATGGTGTTGGTTTTCTGTGAAACCCAACTTGACATGAAAACAGCCATTTTGGTAAAAACCTCCACTTTGTATTCTGTAACCTCCCAGTGAACCCAGAACTTGTTTCCTTGGGAACTGTACACCCAACTGATGCGTGCAACCACAGATTGTATGTTTTTAGAAGATATTATTCTGTAGTAACCAGTGATCTAATCATTGCTATTGTCTTCTGTGAGGACTTGCATCTGCATTTTAAAAATGAATTGCTCCTGCATAGAAACTACCTGGTAACAGGTGTGGGGGGGCTAATAATTGCCTTTAAAAACTGTGCCTCAGTTTACCCCTTTGCCTTCTTCCACATGGAAGGACGGCCCTCAGCTGAGTAATAAAGCTCTTGGTTAGACTTCAAGATCAGGGTATGTCCTGAGATGTGTCTCAGTGGGACTTGGTCCCAACAATCTAGTACCTTCTTTTCATCACATTCTCAGGCTCATTGGGCCTTGAGGAACCCACCAATGGGAGTTCCAACATGGGACTCTTGCTTGCTAGATCCCTGGTCGTGGCCATTGTGTCTCCCATTTTTGTCAGCCCTCAGACTCAGGCTTTGTCTTATCCTGACCTTTACTGTCATCCTGTCTCTGTATGTGGTCTGGCTTTTTTCCCTCCTGCCTGTTCTGCCTGCTGCATAAAGGGAGGAGGGAAGGACAGACACTTCCGTCGACCACACTCCCAGTGGCCCATCTCCTGCAAACAGGCTTCACCTCCAAAATCACATTTAGCTTTAAATTCATCAGCGGACTAACTCACCAGTGAATATCACACCAATGATTCAATTATCTCCTCAGGGGCCCATATACAAGTGCATGAGGCTTTTGAGGAACATTTAAGTATAAGTCGTAGCATGAAGCAAATCCTTTCTGGAGAACTTTTCTCCCATCCTGCAGTTGTTCTAACTACAATCACAAGTTGAAGTTTAAAAAATCACAAACCACGTGAGGAAAGACACACACACCACAGAGAAGTACCAGAAACAGCAGCAGAATCATATCGAGCAGAATCTATAGATGTTGTAATATTTAGATGCAAAATGTAAGATAAAGTATATCATGTCACTAAAGAAATAATAGTATTAAAAGTATGACCAAGTAACCTGAAGCAATTAAAATATATAACTCAGTAAATTAAATAGGAAATTGCACGTTATCAAAGAATTAATGAACAAGAAATAAATCTGAGGGGCCGGGGAGTTAGCTCAGCGGTTCTGGTGCCTGTCTTGCAAGCGCAAGGGCCCAGATTCAATCCCCAGTAACCATATACAATACTGGGCATGGAGACTCACCCTAGCAGCAATCAGTACCACATACCATAGTGCTGGGCATGGTGGCTCACGCCTGTAATCCCAGCACTCGGGAGGCAGAGGCAGGAGGATTGCTGTGATGTGAGTTGGAGGTTGAGCTCAGGGCCAGCCTGAACTATAAGGCGAGACCCTGTCTCAAAAAACCTAAAAAAAAAGTTGACTCTTGGGGATAAATTTGACTTACAACATCATTTGGTGGGTTTTTAATACTTGATCATATGTAATATACTATTTAATTAGAATTTCCCAAGCTGAAAGACTAGGGAAATGTACTTCTTTTTTTTTTTTTTTTTCTGGTACTAGGTATCAAACTCAGAATCTTGTGCTTGCTAGGCAGGCAGAGCACCACTGAGCCCAGAAAATGCACTTTAAAACATCAAAAAGTTGAAGTTGGCCATATCTGTCCAATGGAGTTACTGGAGGTAAAACATCTTTGTCTAAAGGAAACCAGTCAGCCCTGTGGACAAATCCACTAGTCTTCTTTAGGATGTTCCACAAATCAGAAGCAGATTCAAATCAGAGAAATGAAGATCTGCCACCAATCATTGCTATTGTCATCTGCGAGGACTGGCATTTGCATTTTAAAAATGAATTGCTCCTGCATAGAAACTACCTGGTAACAGGTGTGGGGGAGCTAATATTTGCCTTCAGAAACCTAATATTTTACCTTCAGAAATACAGTCAACTCACACTTCATTCCATGAGAATCCATTGTAAATGTTTCCTGTATAGAATGTCAGCTCCTGCATGAGAGGCAAGGGGCAGATCTCCAATGTACCACAGATAAAGGTGTCTAGACCCCAGCATGATGCGCCTTCAGCTTTTAGAAGTCACACCTTGTCAGTCAGCCTCTCTGGAATTCCAGAGGCCTGCACTACCTTCATGGGGGGTGGTCACCTCCTGCAGGTTATCACATCACACCTGTACAGTCCCTTCACCCGCAGTGGAAAAATGATAACTTCTGAAAATACCACGATTTCTTCATGGTCCTGGAATAAATACATGCTATTAACTCTCCCAACCTGACATAGAAACAATAAAATCATGATGGAGAAAATCTATAGCTATTTCTCATTAGTTTACACTTAATAATGAGAACAGAATAAACATGTTTTCATGATGTTTCCTTAGAGTTGCTTTAGAACATAACAATGCGGATGAAATCAACATCTAGCTCCTGTAATCTGCTGCATGCCCTTTGACAGGTCACTTGAGTTCTCTTTTCTCAGTCAATGATCCTGACAAAGACACAATCTCTCCCCCAGTAAATACGTAATGCAAATGCCTAATAATGCTATACAAGTAAGATGCAGAGATATGTCCCAGAAGCTGATAGATGATATATAAAGATAAGAAACATGCAAATGAGGTTTAATATTACCTGTATCCATGGTTTCTAATTAAAGCTTTGTTGGCTTTTTCTGTAATCTGGCATCCATTAATGGACAGTCCTTGTAGACTGAATGTTTACAAGATAAATTATGTTACTAGTATTCTTATTTTAAAAAGAGTTCATACCTATTCACATTGTTTCAGAGGGTCAAGGGTTAAGCTCAGTGTTACTTTGCCTGCTTGGCAAGTGCAAAGCTCTGAATTCGATCCCTGGTTCTGCAAATAAACAAAAATCATATCCTTAATATCTAAAGAGGAATGATATTATGGTATATAATACATTTTTACTTTGGTTTATGAATAGACTTTGGGGAGTTAGTAAATAAAATACAAATACATATACATATTTTTAATTCTTCTTTGCTTTCCTATTTCTTTGATTTTTTGCCTTTGTAAGAAACATTTTTATTTCAGTTTGTTGTATCATAACTTTGCATGGATACATAAAATTATGTGTGAATGTTTATGTAAGGGGTATGGAATTCTAGATACAGTCAGTTGAAAGATAGTTTCCACTGACATCCTCACCACCATGTTATTTAGTTAATAAAAGTTCCTTATGGTGATAAAGGAAAATGTATGACATCATCATAATGTGTACTCTCTGCTTACCACTAGGTCAATCTTCAGCTAGAAACTGACAAAGAAATAAAATACTAGTTTCACAGTGTTTGACTTTAGATTTACCACCAAATGTAATAATAAAAGCCACAGTTCTTTTTTTTTTTTTTTTTAGGTTTTTTTGAGACAGGGTCTCGCTTTGGAGTTTAGGCTGGCCCTGAGCTCAGCCTCAAACTCATCACAGCAATCCTCCTGCCTCTGCCTCCCGAGTGCTGGGATTACAGGCGTGAGCCACCACGCCCGGCACTGTGGTATGTGGTACTGGTTGCTGCTGGGCGTGAGTCTCCACACCCAGTATAGG
>PVIR01014554.1:0-11490 GCA_004026965.1 Petromus typicus | reverse complement strand
ACCAGAACCATTGAGCTAAATCCCCGGCCCAAGCCACAGTACTTTTTATAAGACCCATTTATTCTCACTAGATACATAAAATCAGAGATGAAAGAGCATCTCTGACACAAAATTATATCAATGATACAAATTTTTTGTGGAAAATGACAATATTAAAAGGCTGAAATTTTGCTAAAACTTGAAGTTGATTCAATGCAAGGTACTTAGCTTAGGACAACTGTGAGGATGGTTTTCACATCTGGAGGCATGATCAGAGAGCCTGGGCCAAGATGAATGTCGTAATGATGGCTACCCTATAACGTGGAATGGAGCAGACATCCATCCCCAGCAGTGACGCTGTGTGCAGACTTGAATCAGGCTGGAACCTGTGACATTCCCTTATACAGACAGCTGAATGATGCTACCGAAATATCCCACAGTTTCCTGGTTTTCATCATTTATCTGTGTAGATATCTTAAAGCACTTCTGTTTTGCTTTCACCTTCTAGGAAACTGATAAAAACTCAGATGTCTTCAAAATTATATTAATTGTATTTGCTGACAGTTCTTGTGAACTCCGTATATAGAACGTGCACTTAGAACCCTTGACAACATATCTGACTTTGGTACTTTGAGTGTCAAAGACATACTTATTGTTTCTGCATGTGACACACTTTAACATCTAAGATTTTATTAATACTTCTGAAAAAAGACTTGTCAGCTCCTGGAGAAATTACCAACTTCATCAGCACTAAGGTTTGGGTGGTTAGAGGCAGACTGAAAATAAAACTCCTTTTTACAGTCCTTTTCTGGGAAGAAGAAAAACATTAATTGTGATGTCAGAAGGGCTGTTCGTAACTGTTCAGTTTTGCTCTGTCTAGAAATGTGTCGGAATTGCAACTCCCCATCTCATGCAGCTCTTTGCTTTGGCCATGGACTGAATGCTTTGGTGTTTTGTATTTCCCTTCCTTCTTGAGAGCTGCGATCAGGAAACTTCCCTGATCTTGGAATTTTCCAGCTGGGATTCTGGAGTCCACTGCCATCTCTTGATAGTTATGGGGAACTGGTTCCAGGAGCCTCCAATGATAAAAAAAGAAGTTGAGGAAGCTAAAACTCTTGTAGAATATGATGCAGTATTTGCTAGTAATCTATGTATAACCTTCCTGTATGAAAAAGAAAATGAGCTAAAACAGGAACACTCATGCCAAGGATTTAATGGAAGTGAAAGCTTCCAGCCTCTGTGAACAATGGCAAGAGAGAGGTCTGGGAGTGGGGTTTATATGGGAACTTCGGGATGGAAAAGCACTGTGGCAGATTGAGATTGGCTTGGTCTGGATGGCAGGTTAGGGAGTTTTCTCAGAGGTTATTCTTTTGCTGCACATGGGAAAGGAAGCCATTTTAGATCTGTTACAGCTTTTGGCATGTGTGGGAAAGAAAGCCATTTTGGATTTGACACATTTAGGAGCTATTTTGTAGGGGTGGAGACTCTAACATTCTAGGCATTCATTATTATGGGACAAGGGTAGGATCTCTTCTGAAGCTGCTTCTTAATGTTTACATTAAGAAGGTTTATCGAAGGGAGACTCAAATGGCTGTCCTGAGGTCCTGGTAGGTGGAGACAGAGGGCTTATGGTTCTGAGGGGCTGATACCCAGGCATGATGAGCTTGCCAACTGTCTGATTGATGCAGGTCCTCATGTGCTGCTGAAAAAAAAAAAAAATTGAAAGCAATGGAACAGACAGGTTATGAATAGCAGGATTATGCAGAAAATAGCAAGAGGCCCTAGAAAAGTGTGGAGGAGCCAAGGGAACTATTGGTTAAAGTATCCAGACAGTGATTGTAGGTTTGTCTAGTTCCCATTTGCACTTTTCTCTGTGCTTTTTTAGTTCTTCAACCTTGTCACCTACTCTACCAGACTGATTCACAAAGTAGCAACATTCTTCTCCCAAAGAAACAAGTCTACCTCTTTGTGTGATTTTTATATCTGTTTTGAAGGACTATGGCTGCCAGTGAGTGAATCTGTGACTGCAGGGTAACTAATGAGTCTGCTACCTTTTCCATAGCTTCATTTAGTTGTTGAGATAGGGAGAAATAAGAGTGTGTTGAAGTTGAGATTCCTTCAGTTCATGTGGCTCGCCAGCTAGAACATTGGCTCCAATTAGGAACAGAACAGGAAGGATGTACCTGTTGATGTGGTGAAGAAAGACCTGTTGTAACACCTGTTCCTCAGTGTAGACAGTAAAGCATGGATTAAGAAATCCCATGTAATGCAGGGAAAGTGGGGCACCACTTAAGCAGCAGAGGGCTGTAGTATAGTGAGGACCAGGCAATAACTTATTTTTGTTGGATGCTTGATTGGATGGCTCTGGGTCAGCTCATAAAGTCCCTTACACTTTGTAGTTTTGTTTTGTTTTGTTTTGTTTTTTGAGATCTCCCATTTTCTACAGGTAAAACATTTTAAGCCACCATGTGCAGCACATAAATGTTGGGATATGGCTGGAGCTGGGAGAAGGCTTTAATGGAGGTGAAAGCTAACAGATTGCCTTGAACAATGGCAAGAGAGGATTGGAAACTGGAGTAGAGTTTTTATGGGGACTTGGGAGTTGGAAGAGCATTGTGGTAGATCAGGACTGGCTTGCCCTGGGTGCAGGTTAGGGAGCTTGCTGCTAGGCTCCCCTTTTGGCACATGTGGGACAGGCAGCCATTTTAGATCTGGCACAGCTCTTGGCATACATGGGAACAAGAGCCATTTTGAATTTGTCACAGTTTAGGGGCCATTCTGTAAGGGTGAGGACTCTAACATTGTACTTTAAATCATTTCTTTATTATCTGAAATTCCTAACACAATGAATATAAATGTTTCATAAGTACTTGTATTTTATTATTTGGGAAAAAAAAATAAAACATACATCTGTTCAGCATGGAGACAAATGTTAGTATTTTCAATCTTTGATTTGTTGAATTCACAGATACAGCGCAACTCAATGCTAAGGGCCAACCCTACGATCATGCTGTTGGGCAGAGCCACCAATCCAGGTAAGATATACATGAGCAAAAAGTAAACTCTGGTTTATGCTCCTAGAATTCTGGCACTCCTGGTTGTGAATTGGGACCAAAATAGCTGACTGTTAAGTCCATGGCTCAGTAAGATTCAAACGCTTAATAAAGAAAAAACATCTTCATTGTTTTCTTTTTGCTGGAAACAGAAACAGGGCAGAAGGCAGTCAGATTCTGTAGTCTCACTGTCCAGGCTGCCATGGGCTCTTCTACTATCGAGACGGTGTGAGGCAAGACTGGTCACTCACTTCCTCTGTACTTATGTGCTGTCATCAGCAAAATGATGAACATAATCAGAATAGCTACTTTTTAAAGCTGTTCTGAGAGTCAGTTAAAAAAAATAATGATTAGCAATAAAATATCAATTATTAATTGAAGTAAAGCTTTGGAAATTGGAAATTGGTTTTATGAGAACATAACATGGTTTTTATGACTGATACAAGGGTCATATCAACTTTCCATTGCTAAAGAAAGTGTTTCTGCAAGTAGAACTCTATAAACAACTGGAAATGCCATATAATTCTTTTTCAAGGTCCTTCAATTCAGATAACCTTAAAGTAGAAATGGAGTTCTGTGGTCTTTTTCTGGATACCATAGTCAGTACCAGTGTAGAAAAATTTGCCAGCATATGACTTACTTGCCTGAAAAACAAAGGGTGATGCAGCAGTAACTCAGTATAAGAACTTTTGAAAAAGTCAGAAATACACTGACAAACATCAGTCATTATAAAAAGATTTTTTGGAGTTCTGACTCACTGTTATAAGTCAGAGCTCAGCTCTCAATTTTTGTTACCATCAGAACAAAGAAGTCATAACCATTAGGAATTAAAGATAATATTTGCACTTAAAATCTGCCTGCAGAGTAGTGTTATTTGATTTCAATTTAATTTTTGCTTTATGTTGTAGTTATATAAAATAACTATAGTTTGTCAGTGGGTAGAATTAATATTTATATGAAAGAAACTGATAAAATAAATTATTTTTAAACATAGTTTATATTCTGATTTTTTCTGAAAAAACTACATTTTAAGGCAATATATCAAAATATATAAGTATATAATATCAAATATATAGGTAAGTATGTCTTTTATATATCAATATACATATTAATATATGCAATATGAATATGCTTATGTGACTTATAATTAGTAGGAAATTTGTCACCATTACCATGTTAAGAAGTTCTTCTCTAGAGCACATGTCCGGAAATGATTAGACCTAGTTTTCCTGCCTACAGACCAGCCATGGCATGTCAAGATACCACATCACTCCATTTTTGCCTCTGATCAGAGTTAAAACCTTAACGGTCCCATTGTGCTGTGATGCTCCAGGATAGGATTTCATCAGTGCATGACATCCTGGGAGTGGCAAATTCTAATCAACACAATATCCTGACCTAGGATCTTCATTTGCATGAATTCTTCGTTGTTCTAGAATTATCACAACTGCCTTGAGTCATCTGTTACTCTCAATGTACTGAACAAGCTCAGGGTCTTACATCCTTACTGCCCAAAGCGGCACTGATCAGGCTCAAAGCTCAGCTTCTTCTCTAAGTCTTATTTTTGTCTGTGTATTTCTTAGTTCTCCTTGTCCTATCACAGCTCACAGGAGATTAGTACTCACTGCATTTGTTCTAGCAATGTCCCCTCTCCCTGTTCCCTACACCCTACACTTCATTTTTGAAAGCAAAGACTTGCTAAGCATAATTTTCATTTATTTACATATTGTTTATGGAAGCTACAAAAGCAGAATGCAGTAGTTATAGTATATTGCCCCTGCACTCTTAAAATATAACCTGTCTGGCCTTGAGATACAAAATGTTCTCAACCCTGTTCTGGTTTATGCTCCTAGAATTCTGGCACTCCTGGTTGTGAATTGGGACCAAAATAGCTGACTGTTAAGTCCATGGCTCAGTAAGATTCAAACGCTTAATAAAGAAAAAACATCTTCATTGTTTTCTTTTTGCTGGAAACAGAAACAGGGCAGAAGGCAGTCAGATTCTGCAGTCTCACTGTCCAGACTGCCATGGGCTCTTCTACTATCGAGACGGTGTGAGGCAAGACTGGTCACTCACTTCCTCTGTACTTATGTGCTGTCATCAGCAAAATGAGGAACATAATCATAATAGCTACTTTTTAAAGCTGTTCTGAGAGTCAGTTAAAAAAAATAATGATTAGCAATAAAATATCAATTATTAATTGAAGTAAGTCAATCAATGCAGATATATTTTAGAATAATGCTTTGTATGCATTAAAGACACATGTATTTAATTGTATTATCATTATGTAGTTAGAGGAAATGGCAGGAAGATTTTTGGTACAATATCTTAAAACTCCTTGAGTAAGAGCCATGACACCTGTATCAGTAGCTATGGACCAACTAATATCCATTATTGTTAACTACAGGCAAAAGACCCCCAAATGGAGAAGGACTGTGTCTCCAGGGGGTCCAGGGCCACTGCGGCTAGTCAGAGTGAGCTCCTGGGTGAGAGAGACCAACTGAGCATTCATTAGCAATGCTTCTGAATCCCTTCAGACTAGGGAATGAGCACAAAGGGACTTGATAACATAACATGGGTGACAGAATACGAGAAATCTCCATGGGAGCAAATAGCCCAGGCATAAGCAGCTAAGACAAAGGGGAAAAAATGACTGGAGAAGTAAAACTAGTCTGTCTGCTTGGGCAGCCTGTGGCCCAGGTCTGTTTGCTAACTGGCCCAGCCTCCCTGAGGGCGCTGGATTCCAGTACAGAGGAAAAGTAACTTCAAAGCCCCTGCAGGATGCAGGATCTTGTCCAAATGGCCGATAAACATTTAGTCATTAAATTTAGTCATTAAAAATCATGCTTATAAAGAACTTTCAATTGATTGAAAAAACATTTAAATAAAATATTATGTGTTTTACATAATTTATGATCTCTATTTTGTTTTAAGATATGTATAAGTGCTCTTTAAGAAACGTTAATGGATTTTGTAGCCTTAGGAAACAGCACTTGCCAGCAAGGCAAGCTCATTTATAATAGAAAAACTCCCGAAGAATGACTCACCGGGGGGTTGGGTGGGAAGAAGCATGAGGAAACTTCTTGGTAACCTTCTGGAAGTGGTGTAGCTACACAGATACACGTACTTTTCAAAACTCAGCCAAGGTCATAGATTTCACTGTCTACAAAATTTACCTGTAAAAGAAAAAAAAAAGAAATTGCAATAATATGTATGCAGAAGAACTTAAGGGTAAAGGGCGCCAGATGCCTGTAACTCTCAGACTATATATATATATATACACACACACACACATATATATATATATACACACACACACATATATATATATATATATATATATACACATAATTTATGTATTTTTTTTAATATCCACTGATGACTACATAGAAGAATGAGTAGACAAAATGTGTGGTGCTTAAGTGGAAGCGATGTTATATAATGATAAATTATTCTTTAAGCTTTGGTATACTTGAAGCATTTCAGCTATCACTGGAAATAAGGTTCTCTCTAGGTCATGCAGCAGCTGTAGAAGTCGTGAGCACCCTTTCCCTCGTGTGAACATTGCCTATCACCACTGAGTTCCCATACTCAGCAGGTAAATAGTCCACGCCTTACTCGGCACCCTGTCCTGGTTAATCCCAACTCCCCTCATCTTGCTTTAGAAACACTAAGTTTTCTAGAACTAATCCTACCTCCTCCTCCTCATACTCAGAACCCTTTAGAAGGGACCCAAACCTTCCAACAAATGCTTCTCTTTACATGGAGCAGCATATCTGGGCCCCCCACAGTGTCTTCCTTGACACTTTAAGTCTACTAGTCAGATTTTTATCAAACATCTGGCCTGTTCCTGGTGTTCTTGAATGAGGCTAACAGTGTCAGCCAGTATCTGGCAAGAACTTAGTTTTTTTATTGTGGAAAACTGTATATATCAGAGAATTCATCACTTTAACCATTTTTGTTCATCTATTTTCATCATCTATTATCATCATTTTTGTTCATCATCTATTTTCAGAATCTTCCCAAATGGAGACTCTGTACTGATTCTTCACTTTTCCCTTCTGCTAGGTCTTCCAAGCGTCTTTCTGTCTGTATAGATCTGACAACAACTTCAAGTAAACAGAATCATAGTTTATGACTGGTTTATTTCACTTAACATAATGTCCATGTTTCCACAGTGTTGTAGCATGCTGTCGGAAGTTCTTTGCTTTTTAAGGCCAAATAGCGTGCCCTTGTGTGCATACACCCACTGTGCTATTTATTCAACTATCCACGAATGCTTGAGTCACCTCCATCTTATGGCTATTGTGAATAAGGATGCAATGAGGGTGGGTATACAAATATCTACGTAAGTTCCTTTGGGAATATACCCAGAAGTCAAGCTCCTGGATCATATGACAATTCTATGTCTAAGTTTTTGAAAATAATTCAGCCTTTTGATTTAGCAATACTATCATAAGCATGTCATACGAAATTGCTGTGGCAAAAGGGAAGTTAAAAGCACTTGAGAGACTCAAGACTTGGGTAAAGAAAGGAAGTTTATTCACTGGGGAGAATCAGCCAAGAGAAAAATAAGTCCCACTCAAAGTGACTGACCATCCTTTACCACTTCTCAGCCAGTTTATAGATTACAGGCAGGTGACAATGTGATTTATGATTACAGGCTCCTTACATTGCTACATTTGGGCTAACAGAACTTAGGGGATCTGAGTCAGCACTGCACTCTAGGGAGTCTTTGAGGAGAGAGGGGGAGGGAGCAGGTTGGCTGCAATTAGCTACACAGAAGGGGTCAAGCAGGAGGCAACCTTAGTACAACAAAGGAGTCAGGGGAACTAAGCTCCACAGGGTGAAACAAACCCGTCAGAGACATATGTCTTATTTACATTCACTTCAACATTCCTCCTTTAAGTTTCCCTATGGGAGTGTTTTGGTGCCTACCAGAGCACTCTCTTAAGCCCCCAGTCGCCTACTGTGAAACTCTATCAGATTTTCTGTGACAAAATGACCTCAAACTCTCCTGGGGCTGCTACCTCAATATATAAGAGAATAATTATTTGTGGAGGCTATAAAATTGCATTAATCTGATATGTCTGGGAGATTTCAAATTAGGATGGTAAGTAAAGCTACCAGAGATTCTCCCCCGCTTCAGAGATAACAATATATGTATATTTCCCTACTGAACAGGATAATATAGCCCAAAGAGAACCAAATGGCAAAGGAGTCACAGCCGTGTCTCAACCCTCAGAAGAGGTGAACTAAAGGTCCTGGAGCACAGATGACCATTGCATATCTGGGGACTCAAGTTATTTTCTTCCTCCCCAAGCCCTGCAGTCTAAAATTCTGAGACTGGTCGACAGTTACCCAATATGATGTATGTACACTTCCATTTTCCTATCCTTTGATATCATAATTTAGAAGCTTATGCTGCACGCCATTTCCCTAGTAACCTTGCATAATGCAACTTTCCTTGGGTAAGCTGGCTTACTGAAATGTTTCACTGGTAAATTTCCCCTCTTTATATCACTATTCTTCTCCTCTTCAGTATTTCCTGAACTTCCAAACATTAAAATTCTTTCACAATAACTACTTTTTGGAAACACAAGTTGAGATATTTTATTGTAAGGAACAGAATTACTTGCAGAACTTTTGCTTTCTCTTTTTTTTCTTTTTCTTTTATTTTTTTGTAGTACCAGGGATCAAACTCATGGCTGTATGCTTGCAAAGCAGGCAACGACTCCAATGACACCAGGCCCAGAACTTTAGGTTTCTAGTTTCACATCTAAGGAACTTGAAAGTCACTGTTTGCTTCCTCCACAAATATTCTAAGACTGAAAACCCAACAACTCACCTAAAACATATGAGAGAAATGAGGGCAAAGACAAAGCTGCTGCTTCTCCAAGGTGAAAACACATTTAGGTGAATTCAGGGTATCACAACTTGCCAAAGCAGACTCTCATTACCTGAAATTGGGAACTATTTCTGAGAAGGAAAATCTTAACTGTAATTGATAAGTTGTTCGAAAGAAAATACTCAAATACAATCTATTTTAACCTTCTATGTGGGGTAAGGGAAATACCCCATTCCACCCCAAACACCTCATTCTACCAGTCTGTTTTGCCTATGTAGAAGTTAAAAACTAGGAAGTTATAAAATTTATTACCACAACTACAGGCATAGAGGCATAGCATCAGAAAAGACAGAGACTTGATCCTAGGACTGTGAACTCCATCCTCTCCCCTGTGTCTTACCCTCACATTCATTACAAAGATCTCCTTATAGCTATTTTTTACCTAGTATATTATATCCAAATGTCAAAAAATGTACAAAGCACACTAAAAATCAAAATGCAATATTTGGATAGTTAGTCATAAGAATCAGACATGACAGAGGTATTGAAGGGATCAGACCAAGTTTTAAAAAGAACTATGACCAGTATGCTAAGTGCTTTAACAGATAAATAGACACTTGTAAGAATATATAGGACAGTGTAAGCAAAGAGATAAAAATACTATGAAAGAGAAAGGGATGAAAAACATAACAGAAATTAAGAATATTTTCATGGGCTTATTAGTATGATGGATACTGCTGAGGAAATAATTTTTAAAAATAAAACTTAAAAAATAAAATGCAAACAGAACCGAGACTTTAAAAACAGGATAAAATAAAGACTGCAGGAAAACCACCAAAGCCACAATCCATGTTGACAGGAATAAGGAGAGAGAGAAAAGGATAGGAAAATGCTTGAAATAATGACAGAATTTCTTCAAATAAGCTATGAATATTAAATTCCAGACACAGGAAGCTCAGGAAACATCACACAGGATAAATGTAAGGAAAACTATACATAGCATTTTCAAACTACAGAAAAAATGAAAAGTAAGGGGAACGATCCTGAAATAAACAAGAAAATAAATTCTTACCTACAGAAGAACAAAGATAAGAGTTGCATCTAACTTTTGAGAAACCAGGCCAAAAAAAAAAAAAAGTGAAAAGAAATATTTATAGTTGAAAGGGAGAAAACCCACCAACCTAAAATTCTATATTCCACAAAATTATTTTTCAGAACAAAAGAGAATGAAAATTTTATCATGTAGACAAAAATTGAAGGATTTATAGCCAGTAGACTTACCTTATAAGATGCTAGAGAGAAGTAAAATAATAGTAGTCAGAGATTCAGATCTACCATAAGAAAGGGAAGCAAATGATGTAGTAAGTGATAATAAAACAAACATTTGATTTTCTTGTTCTTAATTGACCCAAGACAATAATTTGCCTAAAATAATAACAGTGTACTTAATCACATATGTTTTGTTATAGATGATTAATGGATAGTGATAGATTTTGATTTGTGATGGGATTATAATTCAAAAAGCCTATCATAGATTGAAAATGTACTTGTAATATCTAACTTCCCAAACCTGATAACTTAGCAATATACTAATATAAACATACTTACCCTCCTGATAGTGTGGTTAACGGAGAGCTGTGACCTGCTGCCGCCCTGGATTCCAAAATGGTATCACATTGCTCATCTGGGAAAAGGATGGAATTCAAAATTCAATCTATAATTTCTATAGAACATATGTCACTTTTGTACCATTGTAAACTTCAAAAATTGTAGACGTTTGAGCATGGTAAAATGGGAACTGTGTGCATGAATGCTTGTATACTTAAAATAGATGACAGCAATGCTGTGAGGGCCAGACTAAGAAACTCGGGGTTATTTGTTCTTATATGGTATCCACATGACTTAGTAAGCATTAAATGTCATTTGAAAGTGGGTTGGATTCACTGTAAAGTATACTACAAACTCTAATGCAATAAAAGCAAAAACAAACAAACAAAAAAAAAAGCTTTTAAAATTATGGCATGTTGGGCCAAGAATTTAGCTCAGTGGTTCCAGTGTCTGCCTGGCAAGTGTAAGATCCTGAGTTTGATCCCCGGTAAGCACATATCGCAATGCTGGGTGTGGTGGCTAACACCTGTAATCCCAGCACTTGGGAGGCAGAAGCAGTAGAATTGCCAAGGGTTCAAGACTAGTCTGGACTACAGAGTGAGTTCAGGGCCAGCCTGAACTACAAAGTGAGACCCTGTGTCAAAAACTATAAAAGTAAAGAAAAAAAAATAGACATGCTAAAAAAGAAAGAAAATTGAATCATATAGACTGCTCAATTAAAACATAACAGGCCAGAGAAAGACAAAAAAAAAAGCAGATGTAAATTAGAAGAAAAGGGTAAGGATTAAAAAATAAAAACATCAGGGCCGGGGAGTTAGCTCAGTGGTTCCGGCGCCTGTCTTGCAAGCGCAAGGGCCCGGGTTCGATTCCCCGGTAACCACATAACAATACTGGGTGTGGAGACCCACACCCAGCAGCAACCAGTACCACATACCACAGTGCCGGGCGTGGTGGTTCACGCCTGTCATCCCAGCACTCGGGAGGCAGAGGCAGGAGGATTGT
>PVIR01014553.1:0-39982 GCA_004026965.1 Petromus typicus | reverse complement strand
TCACATCACAATCCTCCTGCCTCTGCCTCCCAAGTGCTGGGATTACAGGCGTGAGCCACCACGCCCGGCACTGTGGTATGTGGTACTGGTTGCTGCTGGGTGTGGGTCCCAGTATTGTTATGTGGTTACCGGGGAATCGAACCCGGGCCCTTGCGCTTGCAAGACAGGCGCCGGAACCACTGAGCTAACTCCCCGGCCCTATTGTTCCTCTTTCATGGGTATATTTTTATCTTTTTTTATAGTCCACAAATTTATTTTGAATGGCTTTATGTTGATATATACATTAAAAATATTTTGCTTCTTGGCAGTACAGTTGGGAGAAACAAAGTACAGAGCTACAAGCTGTGTGGGTGATCTTAAACTCGTTACTGTGTGACCTTGATATTGTAGCTGTGACTCTGAGCTGGTCATCAGCCACCTGGGCCCCAGTCTCCTACTCTGGATTACACGCTGTCTGTGTGGCAGGGTGTGTGTGACATTCCTGTCCGAGGGTCACGCTTTCAGCTGCTTTAAATGGCTCATCAGAATATCCCCTGGGTTCACCAGGCCACTGGCTTTAACCTTATGCTGTGTATTCGTAGATCAGAAAACAGAACCAAACTGAGAAAAGTGAGAATGTTCTCAAATCAGGCAACATTCTCACTTTCTGTATTCTCCTTCCACTACTACATACTGAAAAGAAAAGGAACTAAGGAAACAAATCAAAGTAGAGATGATTTATGAGGTACCCTCAACAGGCCGAGTAATACCCCAAAAGACACCAGATCCTAGTTCTTTAAACCTGTAAATAGAGGTTATAAAGATGTGGGCACAAGCCAAGGAAAGCTGGCAGCCACAGGTGCTTCCCTCGAGCCTCCAGGAGTGCAACCACACTGACCTGCCCTTCCGGCGAGTGAAATGAATTTTTGACTTCTAAAACTGGGAGGTAATAAATTTCTGCTGTTTTAAGTCATAAGATCTGTGATGATTTGTCATGCTAGTCAGAGAAAACTAGTATATCGTTAAAAAAAACCCATTAACCACATGAGGGTTAAAAGAAGTAACAAAGTGGGTTTTTGTTGTTGTTGTTGTTGTAGTTCAGGCCGACTCTGAACTCACTATGTAGCCTAAGCAAGCCTTGAACTCACAGCAGTCTCCCTGCCTCTGCCTCCCGAGTGCTGGGATTACAGACATGAGCTACCATGCCCAGCACTGTAGTGTGTGGTAGTGAAAATTGAACTCGAGATCTTGCAGTTTCAAGGCAGATGCCAGAACCACTGAGCTAAATCCCCAGCCCCAAAGTGATTTTTAAAGAAAACTGAGATGTTATTAATTGGAAAGAGAAATGAGAAAAAGTTTACAAATTGCTTTCTTCTAATGGTTTACTAGAAAAAAATAAATGATATTTAATTTTGAAAACAAATTTTAGTCACAGGAGCTTACATAATTATTTAATGAGTAGTCAGCTTAAATTGCCTAATGATGTTATAATACAGATTTCATTTGTCTGGGTCATAATATAGTTTAAAATATCTTTCAGATATCCTAAGTAATCATATTATTCTCACATTTGAAATGAATTAAATTAAATTAAATCAAATACTAATATATTCCAATTTATTTTTAATTAGCATGTCAGAATTGATACACATGTATGTCAAATCAGATATGAAAAGAAGCATATTTATTTCAAGAATGCCTATATTGCTTTGAATATACCATATTTTCTTTCATAAGAAATTTTAAGACTTCTAATACTTATCTAAAATCAAAGCCATACATTCAAATTATATCCATATTCACATATTTATACACTAGATATATGAAACCTTAAACAGAGATTATATAAATATAGACTATTCATAGTTTATATAAACTATAGTCTATGCATAAAAATATATAACCTATAAATAAATATGTAGTGATATATATCTATGTATACAGTGAAAATTGATTTGGAGATTCTTGCAGTGGGGGAGAATGAACTATCCAAACTAATTTTCTAGGTGAGAATGACTATAAAAGACGGAGAAATCAAATTGAGGTCATTGGAGAATGAACAAGAGAATTAAGAAAGACTCGAATAAGATTCATAATAATTAAAAATGCATGCAATGTCATATTTCAGGGCTCTTTTTGCCTCAGGGACATTTCACAATCCAGAAAAAGTAATTGCAAAGCTCAGCAGGGCTTTTGACATCATAGAATAAAGGTGAAGGTGACAGAAATTGCAGTCTCAGGACCACTGATAATGGAGGCCCTGAGGAGTTGGCACTTTGGCTCGAGAGTGAAGGGTGTGATCTGGGGAGAGGGTGAAGACAGTAGACTGAAGCGTATAGTTATAGGCAGAAGGCCTGTCCTAGTACTGGAATACATCAGAATACATCAGAAGAATCTATATTCTTGACACTGGTAAAAAGTGATCCAAGAGGGCTGGGGATTTAGCTCAGTGGTTCCAGAGCCTGCCTTGCAAGTGCATGGGCGAGGGTTCGATCCCCAGTAACTACATCCAACAATGCCAGGCATGCTGACTAATACCTACCAGCAATCAGTACCAATACCACAGTGCCAGGCATGGTGGCTCACACCTGCAATTCCAGCACTTGGGAGGCAGAAGCAGGAGGATGGCTGTGAGCTCAGGGCGAGCCTGAACTACAAAAGCAAGACCCTGTCTCAAAAAAAAAAGTGATCCAAGATTCTTTAGTGCCCTCAGGTACTAAAATGACTTCTGCAGGAAAACAATTTTATTAGTATATGTACTAATCAATATGTAAATTCTTTGAAACACAAAATTACCAAAATTTACATTAATAATTTTTAGTTGTACATAGCTATATATTTTAAAGGAATTAAATTCACAATTTCAAAATTCTTCACAAACAAAACTATTGTCCCCGTTGCCATTCTAGGTGACATACATTAAGAAATTCAAAGAAAAAGTAATACCAATTCTCACCAAGAAGATAAGAATACTCTACACTTTAAATGAAGATAAAATTACTGTGGTGGTAAAAACAAACCAAAACATTACAAGAAAACTACAGTCTAGAGTCTCTCATGAAAGTAAATGCAAAACTTTAAAACACAATACAAGTAAATTAGAAAATAAGACTGGTAAATGTTTTTTAAAGGGTCATATGGCAAATCCTTTAGGCTTTGCAAGTCATACACTGTTAGAATTATTCAGCTCCACAGTTACAATGCAAAAGCAGCTGTAGATCATATATACGTGAGTGGGTGTAACTGTATTAGTAAGAAACTGTTTACGAAACAGGTGGCCAGTCCTTCTCTGGCTACCCTGCCTTGGATGTACCTCACCAATAATATGTTGAGCAAAAGGTGACAGAAACCGAATGGTATAAACAGTATAGTTCCACTTCCATACAATTCACATAACAAGATCTATGAGAG
Source organism: Petromus typicus (assembly GCA_004026965.1). Lineage (NCBI taxonomy): Eukaryota > Metazoa > Chordata > Mammalia > Rodentia > Petromuridae > Petromus > Petromus typicus. The sequence continues at coordinate 36,592 of PVIR01014553.1, read as the reverse complement.
ATAGGAGTTAGGGGTATATGTTTAGGAGATAAAAGTGATGGGGAAAATAGAAAAACTTTATGATTTTGGGCTGTTACAGTTTCTTCATAATTTGTTCATGTGGTTTCTGTTTTAAAAATGCCCGTAATCAAAGTGGTCACTCTCTAGGAGAGCGCTGAGCAGGACAAAAGTTCAGTTCGGGTGTGTAACATGAGTTGGAATGAGAAGGTGAAAAATTGCATGAAACAAATGTATTATTCATAGGTCCTAGGGAGATGATGGGAAGTGACAGAGGCCAACAGGAAGTTCAGAAACAACAGGAAACTCAACCAGTGGGGAGTGAATGAGAGTGAGAGCAAGACACAAGTGGGACAATGGCTTTATTAAGGTTCACAGGAATTACCCTTTGGCTTTCCTTTGAGGTTGGTAGATTGGCTAATTTAAAGAAAATCAAGTTTTACCTTAATCAGCAGCTCTAGAATGTACTGAGTCACTGAGGTGAGGAATTAACAAAGGACCACCCTGGGCGAGGGATTCTAAACTACACCAAAGGTGATGGGTACAACAAGGCTTCAAATTCAGTAACTTATGTGAGGCCCAAAAATGATGCTGAAGCAGCAATGGTACTAAACAAATTTACAAGGAGAAGTGATTACTGTTTGTCTCTGAGGAGCACAAACTATATTATTATTGGAACAAATAGAGTAAAAGATTACTAGAATGTTAAAAAAAATGTAATGCAAGCCGGGGAGTTAGCTCAGTGGTTCCAGTGCCTGTCTTGCAAGCGTAAGGACCTGGGTTCGATCTCCAGTAACCACATACATACTGGGTGTGGAGACTCACCCCAGCAGCAACCAGTACCACATACCACAGTGCCGGGTGTGGTGGCTCACGCCTGTAATCCCAGCACTCGGGAGGCAGAGGCAGGAGGATTGCTGTGATGTAAGTTTGAGGCTGAGCTCAGGGCCAACCTGAACCACAAAGCGAGACCCTGTCTCAAAAAACCTAAAAAAAAAAAAAAAAAAAAATGTAATGCAAATTATAGAAAGAAGAATTTTTAGAGAATGGACTATGCCTATATGTTTTAAGCACTTTCCAGTATGAATAATATTTTATAACAAAAAAGTGAATTTCCCTTTTTGCTTCACACAAAGTAGTTTGAAGTCAGCTTGATGAATAGGGTCTATAATCAAAGAGAAAAATGCCCAGTTTTGTTTTAAATAAAATGTGACTCTGGGTAAATGAAGCTGATACTATTGTTGTCCTTATAAACTCATTCATGAGATAGTTTTTAATGAGGATTTCCAAAAATATTTGTAGCACAATCAATATTAATTGAAATACTGTAGATTTTCCGAGGCCAATTCTGAAAAAGCTGACGCTTAATTATACATTGCTTGTGCTGCGGCTGCCTTAACAAATATAACTCTACATGGTACATTTCCCTTAAATGCATGCATATTTGCTTTCTCCTTATGAGTTTCATTTTGGTAACAACATTCTGAAACACTGTCAAGTTATACAAGTGAAAGCACAAGGCATAACTCTCATGTCCTTGGCCTTTGTGTCATTAAAATCTTAGGCTAAATGTCACATTAATTCATTTTCCCAAATATTTCCTCATTTGAGTGTTACCCCCTTTGAGAGGAAATGCTAAGTGGCATGAAGGGAAGAAAAGAGAGCTCTTTTATGAAAAGTGAACATACACCATACAATCTGCTAATTGTGTTCTAAAATTTATCTCCAAACACTTTTACCAAAAATTTGTGTTTTGGAGTAAGATGAAATTTGAGAAGAGTATGAAATCCAGATGTATTACAACTGACCCTGAGTCTCTGAGTCTTTTCCAAAGAAATGATTAGAAAACCAGAGTGGGCACCAGGCCCTATAGCAAGAGGCGATGGAAGAGCAACAGTGACTGCGGGTGTCAATGATTCAACTGCTGTAGTGCAGAATTCTGTGCACTAGCATGTCTGGCTGTGTTACAAGGCAAACCAGCAAGATCGTGTTGCTAACAGGAACTCTAAGCAAAGACTGTGAACATGGACATGATAGATTTTTAGCTTAGCTCCTTACATAGTTTATAGAAACACCAAATATTTTTATATTGTGTGAAAATATTTATAGCATGTATTTATACATGTAAAATTTATGTTCTAAATTTAGAACTTGTCCTGTTATCTATAGTGCTTTTTTTAAAACTTTAATAAGACATGTTTTAAAGAAAAAAAAAAAAGCCTAATTCTCCTTCAGTTAAAGCCAGAAGAAACTTGAAGTTTTTCATGTTAAAGTTGGGTCACAACACTTAACATACTCTTTTGAGTCTAAGACATGATTTTCTACATTCAAGAACTTGGCTCAAGATCTTCTCTAGAGTTCTTTCTACCTTACATATTTTTCAGATGTATGTCCCTAGAATATTATTTTTGCTAAGAATTAATGATAATGGGATCATTTGTTAAGCTTATCAATAACACTTGTTCATTCCCATGGGGGTGAGTCTGGGTAAGTGCCATGGAGGTCACGCAGTGACTTCCAGTGAGAAGGACCCTGGGTGGCAGCTTTCTTGCCATCAGGACCAGAGGAAGCCTGTGGGACCTCCGTTTCCTGGGGGCTGAGTCTGGAACCAGACCAGAGGCCTTAGAATCTCCATCTCCTTGTGGGCCAAAATGGACAGGATAGATGTGTGGGAAAGGGCCTGAAGATACACCAGCTACTTCTCTATGGACAGTGAATAAGTTCAGCAGTGGCACTGAAACATAGACAGAGGCCATCAGTGAGTTCCTCTGAGCAGTCCACCACATTGAAAAAACATGCACTAGAAGAGTGAGAGAATTGTGCTGACTACAGCCATTGATCCAAGGAAGACAACACAGGCAGTGGCCATCTCCTAGGGTTCCATATATTAGGAAGAAAGAGACTTGCAACAAACATGCTCAGACACTAGGCAAGGAATCAAATAAATAACATGAGCAACAAGAAAAAGAAATGAGAACAAATTAAAAAACCCAGATGCAAAGATTATCACCACAGAGGATTTCAGAGAAAAGGGAAATGGGGCAAACTGAAGCTCAATCTCCAGGACTATCTGAGATGGTAACAAAAGCATATCTAGTAAAATGGAAATCAGAAAAAAGCCTCTCAGATGTGGGATCTTTCTGGCTTCTTATATTCCTCTTGAGAAGTGGAGGGAAAATCTTCTCTTTCCTGACACTCAAATCTTTACTGTGCTTTGTGTGTCAGTTGTGTGGCAGGGTACACTCAGGGGCTCAAAGCACCTCTGTCCCCACCCACTTCTTTCCTTTCCCTGTATTCCTCACTAGACTGTTTTGCTGGGAGAAAATGCGGGGTTTCTGGGACTCAGAGGCCAAGGGCTGCTCTCCATCTTTGGCCTCTGCTGGGTCACTCCTCGAAGGAAAAAAACACAGCTGTTCTGGCTGCTCCCTTTGGTGAAGGGCAGGACTCATGTTGGTGACAGAGAATGAGGAGAAAAATCACCTGGAGGAATTCATCCACATATTCCAGTGACACTGTAGGGATGTCGTTAGGCCCCTCTGATGTCTGACAATGAGCTCCTATGTCTGCCATGATCCATCACCCAACCCTGGGGCCTGACACATTGGGACCTAGTAGTCACCAGTGATATCCTGAGCAGTACAATTCTTTACCGGCAAAGGTGTCCGTGATTACGCTTACCTAGTGCTCTGTTTTGTTCTTATTCATTTGTCATTGAAACCACAGTAAAACTATATGGAGAGCCTATGTTCAAAGTTGGATGTTTTATAAAAATTAATAAAGGCAGTGTCTACCCTGTGTGAATAGAAATCACAGGACCCTGCTCATTAGGACTCTGTTGAATTAATTTTCATAAGTTCTTTTTGATTCAACAACATATTCCCAAATTAACTATGAAAGTCAAACTACACTTTAGAGTCCCAGATAAATACACATTCAATAACAGACTTTTGGGCCAGGGATTTAGCTCAGTGGTTCTGGCCCCTGTCTTGCAAGCACAAGAGCCTGGGTTCTACCCTGGTACCACATACAATACTGGGTGTGGAGACTCACCCCAGCAGCAATCAGTACCACATCCCACAGTGCCGGGCATGGTGGCTTATGCCTGTGATCCTAGCACTCGGGAGGCAGAGGCAGGAGGATTGCTGTGATGTGAGTTTAAGGCTGAGCTCAGGGCCAGCCTGAACTACAAAGTGAGACCCTGTCTCAAAAAACAACAACCAAAAAAAAAAAAAAAAAACAGACGTGTAAAGACTCTACATAGCAGATGCTGGAACAGCAAAATGTAGGGAACAGAGGAAAATTTATCCTTATTTATTAAATCAACTGGCTCTTAAAGTAGAGGAATATCAAATGAAAGAGAAGAGCATAAAGAGCCATGGTTCTTGTGGGAAGTGAAGCCTTTCCCCTTTGCTACAGAAGAGCCTGCAAGTCCTAGGTGGAGATAATATGAAAGATGTAACGGAGAGGAAAACGCAGGCTCTGTGATGAGAGATTTTAATTGCAAGTCTTAATTGTGATGTTCAATGAAAGTTAAAAGCTACTTTCTTGCACATGAAATAATAATGTTCTCAGATTTAAAATCCTTATGTGGGAAATGGTCAGAATTAAAGTGTTTTGGAAGTTAGGGTTGTGTTTAGTCTTGGAGGGAGGATGTCCTAGGCTGAAATCAAGGACAGTGAAATGCAGTCCTCACTTGGCAAATGCGAGCACACAGATCACCCAGCACAAGTCCACACAGAACACTTTGCTTATGTAAATTGTCTTTGGAAAGAAAAGGGAAAACCATAATTCACGAACATGTTAATTATTGTTCTCTTCCACAGACACCCACTAATTTATTCTGAAGGGAATGTTACATTTCTAAATTCTACTTTAAAGAAATTTAAACTCAAAAAAAAAAAAAGTTGAACACTACCAGTATATTGTGATTGCTCCAATAGTTAAGAATAACAGCTGTCATGACTTTGAAAAGTCATTATCAATAATTGGCCAAGGCAAATGGAAGTCAATCTAGCTCTTTGCAAGTACATTTTACCTGAGTTAGTAATTCCTATCTCTTAGGGGAGAAGGACACAAAGCATAACCAGGTGCTGTTGGAATCCTTTATCCAGCATAGCTCATGGACTCCCAGACCTCCAGAAGTAAAAATCCAAAGCTTCCAGTTCCTTTATATCTCATCCACTCAGTCCTTTCTTGACTCTCTTCCTCTGTGTCTCTATATCCATTTAGCATCTTTTATTCATTCATTCATTCATTTAACCGGTATTTCCTTTACCAAGAAAAAAAAAAATCTATTTTCCTCCAAGGAAGATACCAGGTATGTGAAAGACATACTGGAAAGCAAGAATAGCTAGCCCTCCCTGCCCTCCTGGAGCCTGAATCCACTGAAAATCAGAAGCAGAGATCAGAAGTCACCCGGGTAAGTGGACTATCAAGAGTGTGATGACATTCAGAGCATAGAGTGACAGTGCCGTGAAAGATCGCCAGAGAAGAATTTGACAAGACTGACCTATAAGCCAACATTTGGAAAATGGCCGATGTTACATGAGAAAACAGATCCAAAGAACTTCACGTGCAAAATCCCTTTTATGGAAGAGATCAGAGATGAAGGGACAAGAAGATGCCCATGATGGTTGGAACAAGGACAGAAAGCATAGGGACATGGTGTGATGTGAGGCTGGGGGACACAGGATTTGGGTCTTGAACACAGGAGGAAATCATTGGTTTTGAGGGCGATGACATGATTGATAGGAATTTCCAGAAGGGCACTCTATGGATGATGGTTAATCAAAAAGCACATATACTGTATATGTGTGTGTGTGCATGTATGTATGTGTGTGTGTTGTCTGGGTGCATGTATAAATAAAAGGAGACCCACAAATTCTGGTCAGGACTGAAAGACATGGCTTGCAAGACAGCAATCATACCCCTCTGGAATACAAAGTCTCAAATCTGAGTTAGCCTTTGATTACCAATAAGCCTGTCCTCATTAGTTCCTTGTGAATGTGCTGACACCATCATAGTAATAAAAGGCATGGAGAATATCTTGTTCCTGCTTATAGAAATTATTACCTGGAGTGCATGACAGAGTGACAACCAATTGATGATCTGTGCTATTCTTGTTGACCAATGCAACTGGAACAACCAGTTTACTGTAACGACCTTCTTGCTCTTTTTTAATCAATAGAATCAGAGCCCTGGGGTGCCTTTTTGGTGCATTTATTAGCAGCAATAAAATTGCCTGCCTCCCAGATGGCCATCCTTACTTTGGGTTGAATGCACTATTTGTGTTCATACTCTGTGTGCCTGCTCTTGCCTTTTAGGTTCATAATTTCCTTGTGTTCCAAGGAATTGAAGTATGCAATTGCGGTTGCCAGTTAAGCCATCCTTGTGAGGCTGATGTATCCACATCTAAGTATGTGATTTGCAGCTTCAAGTCCATGAGGGAGGTCATTAACAAAGAGAGCCAGATGTGCAGTAGGAAAAGCAAAGCCAAACCAGGAACACATGACTGAGCTGGAAGCCAGGAAGACTGCCTGAAACCCGCGTCAGTTTTCACTGCCTCCCTTGATTGCATGTGTTGCTGTCCTACAAGAACCCTTGCCTTCCATCATCACAGGGATAGACCCACGCCTGGCCTGGGAACCGGAGAAACTGGGGGAAAATTCAGGGAAAGGCGGAGCAGTTGCTGTCCCAGCTGCTCCATACTGAACACAAGTGGCTGGTAAGCAACAGCAAGTGTGAGCTATACAGTGGCCGTGTCTCTCTTCTTCCTTCTGCATCCTAGATCCAAGTGTCTCTTGTCCTTCATCTTAACTGGAAACTCTGAGGGAAAGGGGTCTGGGGGAGGTGTTCAACCTGTCCTCAATGACACTACGCAAGATTCCAGGAGAGTTGGCTGTAATTTGGAGTAAGGGTGAGCAAACCTTCCACACTTGGTGCTGGCAGTTTTCATCTGAGTCTGTCAGGTCCAAGTCTCCTGCAACTTCTAAAGATGTAGCTTCTCCACCCTGCCTGCCAGTTGTACTAGGGGAAAGTTTAGACCTTCCAAGTGAGTAGTCAGCAGAGCAAGGTTGAGAAGCTACAGCTAACTGCATTATAAGTCCATTCGGTGGCGAGGCAAAGCTTCACCGTCACAAGTAGAGCAGGTGGAGGTATGAAACTCTCACTGCCCTAATCAAATAAAAAGTAGCAGGCTTCGGAAGATAATCCTGCACCCTTCACAGCATGCTAAGGAAAGAATCTGATGTCATCCCATCTCTGGTTCATCTGCCAGGATAAATAGGGTATTGTTCCTGCCTGCTCCTTCCTGAGTTCTCCAAACCACCCACAACACATATGAAGATGTGACATATTTTGGCTTCCACTTTCCTCAGAGGGTTGGGGAGCCAGCACTGAGCCCACAGCGAGCTAGTTTGGGATGTAAAATGGAACTTGGGAAGAAGGGCATGTTGGTAATCAGGTAGCTCGGTGGTCCTTAACCGTGACCATACCGGAGGAGCAGCAGCAGAACTTCACAGTGTGTGTGGTACCTCAGCTCCACAGGTATTTCAGAGGAGGGAGCAAGGTATCACTCAGGGGTAAAGCTCTCCAGGAGATTCTTATGCACAAGCAGGAACAAAACCAGGGACCTAGTCTCATCTTACTGTTTTCAGAGAATGAAGCTGAGTCATAGGGACTCTAGGTGTAGGAGCCAGCAGCTCACACAAAGAATGCTGACTGCTAGTCTCATGCCTTTCCACTGTGAACCTTGCCACATCTCCTGTTGAAAACAATAAGACAAAATTAAAACTGTGCTCTCTAGTGTAATCTAACAATGTGATGATTTTTGAAAATGCAAGTTACTTTTAAGAGATAGAAACTTGGTCATTCGGTCACACTTTGAAAGAATGTGGACAATCACGTGTAGTCAGCCCTTCTTGGAAGACTAATTATTTCAGGTAACCTTGTCCATAGTATAAGAATTAGAAAGAAAAATAAATGAGTGTAGGACTGTGCTACTCAATAGAAGGCATTTCAGCATGATTCTGTCAATTACAGAAAAATCGTTATAGCCAATAATTGGGTCTTCGGAAAACAGAGCCTTCTTAAGTGGTACATGATTACATGCTCAGTCCAAAATGGACTTTGGCCAGCAGTCTCAGAGTTTGCTTCAAGGACAGAAGGAGAGAGAGAGAGAGAGAGATTACAAAAACCTCTGTGAGTAAATGACTTTTAACCTACCATCTATTCTCATAATATCATTATTCTTTAAAAGAACAAAATCAAATTATCAAAAAAATTTAATATATGGTTATGATATATATCAGGATCTGATTTTACTATATGTTCATTTTTGAAATGAATGAAAAATTATGATATTCTTTCCATACAAATGATATGTACTCCTTTTAAAGAATCCAAGAGTTGCAAAAAAAAAAGCATGAAAGAGAAAGGAAAAAATAAAATTATTAAAATATATAATATATATATTAGAAAAACAAACTCAGAAATGAGATGATGCTGTGAATTTATTTCCATCTTTGGCCATCAGCCCATCCTTCCTATACTTTCTCATCTTTCCTTCTCCCAGGCACCCTTGTCCATTCTCCCTGTCTGGAGAAAAGTGAAGTTTTCTCCTTTCCAGGTCTGCAGGGAAGTCTCCCTTCAATTTCCTTTGCAGGGCCTACAGGGCTCTGGTTATTGGCCCTAAACTGAGCCTCTCTCCACTGCATCTCTGCAGAACTTCCTTGACTACCGATTTTGGAAGCGTATGACATTAAGTTATGTCTGTGACCTTATTTGATTACTGGTTTGGTTACTGGTAAAAACGTTGACTGCAATCACTGTGTCAATGTTATAACCATTCATTTTATCAAGTACTGTTAAACTGGCAAAATGTAACAATCAATAATTACAATTTTTGCCCAAGGTCTAATTCTTTAAAATGCTGTTATGAATACAAGTCTCTGGTGCACAAGCAAGCCATAATGTGTCTCCAGGAGGAGAAGTCAACAAGTATGTCCTCCAGCTTCCCCTGTATGCTTCCTGTTGGACCATTTCTTCAGGAAAGATTTTCCTTCTGTCTCTTATTCATAGACCCAGCTCACTCCCCTGAGGAGCTTCAAGTGGCTGGTAGCATCTCTGGTGATTTGTAAAGTCAGTGGCCCCTGGCCTCACTATGGCACTACATAAACCATCACTTATGAGGAGTCACGTGACTTTTGTTCCTAGAAAGAAAAAAACTCACCAACAGTTTGTTATGTTTGAGATCTTGCCCAGAGTAGAGCACATGGAATGAGATGAGCCAGGTGAGGTGACCTTCCAGGTACCTTCCAAATAACTTTCTACAGTGGTTTTGAAATTTCCAAGGATTTCTAATGAGAAAGGAAAGGCAAAGTTATCTAAATAAATGTGAAAACTGTATAGGAAGCTCTCTGAGGAGCTGAAATTTTTAAAGGATATATAAATGCAACAAGGAAGATAAAGAGAAATTACCTTCAGCATGCAACACTGAAAGAATAATTTTCAGATGGGCAGATGCAGAGAAGGAGTGACGCCTTCTGAGATATTCTGAAGGCTGCAACACAGAAGCCATCACCACAACAAAGCAGTTTGATTTGGAGAGATAGGCAAACTGATGCAAAGGTCCCAGAAGAAGCACAGGACTCAGGGAAGATACTGGATGATGAGGCTATTTTAGAGGTGTGGCTGGTGGACAAGGGAAGTCACAAGATGGGCAAGCTGGAACCCTGTGTAAGTCATCTGGGGGAGAAGCAAGGGAAGCAGTAAAAGCAGTAGCTGTCAGAGCCCCGGCCAATCCATGGGTTTGGAAAGAAAATGAGCCGAACACTGCTGTCCCTTTGCGCCACATCTGGTGCTGCCTCTCCCTGGCTGGAGCCAGCTAGGATGCAGAGGCCACGGAGCACTCTCAGTCTAACACGTTCAGGACAGTCTCAGGGCTCAGAGCAGGGGGAGAAAGGTGGAGCTTCCTGGGGTCAGATAGACTCCGGCAAAACAGGGAAGGACAGAACTGCGTTAATTACTACTTCAAGAGGTGGAGCTGTGGGTGAATTTAGTAATGACTTCATCTTGATCTTTTCTATCGAAGGCAATATCAAATGGAAAGGCAAGAATGTTCAGAACAGCAAACAAGGGCTAGGGATTTAGCTCAGTGGTTCTGGTGCCTGCCTTGCAAGTACAAACGCCTGGGTTCGATCCCCGGTAACCACATACAACAATGCTGGGTGTGGAGACTCACATTCACCAACAATCAGAACCACATACCACCGTGCCGGGGGTGGTGGCTCACACCTGTTATCCCAGCACTGGGGAGGCAGAGGCAGGAGGATTGCTGTGAGTTCAAGGCTGAGCTCAGGGCCAGTCTGAACTACAAAAGCAAGACCTTGTTTAAAACAAAAACAAAACAAAAGAACCAGCAAACACGCATTTGACTAATTTAGGCCATCTATGGGGCTATATGAATTTTATGTAAGAATACTAAAAATGCTATTTTGACACAGAAAGCACAAAAGCAGCATAGGATTGAATTTACAGTAAAGTCACTGACATAAAAGTAATGTTACAAATCTCAGATGTCTGCATTTCAGGGAGATATTTGATGGGCGCTCTTGAACTTCAATTGGTCATAAGTGAGTTGGAGAAAGTCTGGCTCTGGAGTAAGGGTGGACTTAGCCTGCTGCTGGTCACACATAGGTGTGTGTTACTGGTGATGTCTGTGTGATACGAGGACATAGGCACAGGCTCCTCCTCTAAGTCAGCCTGAGTTAAGATTTTTTTTTTTTTTTAAGGTTTTTTTGAGACAAGGTCTCGCTTTGTGGTTCAGGCTGGCCCTGAGCTCAGCCTCAAACTCACATCACAGCAATCCTCCTGCCTCTGCCTCCCGAGTGCTGGGATTACAGGCGTGAGCCACCACGCCCGGCACTGGTATGTGGTATTGGTTGGCGCTGGGGTGAGTCTCCACGCCCAGTATTGTTATGTGGTTACCGGGGATTGAACCGGGGTCCTTGCGCTTGCAAGACAGGCGCCAGAACCACTGAGCTATATCCCCGGCCCCTGAGTTAAGATTTTATAAAGTCCTTGGATTAAGGCAGGAGATGTACATAAGAGGTTTAACTGGTTCAGAGCTGGAAGTGAAAATTCTGTCAAGACACACACACAGATTGTGGCACTGCATGGTCTTGGACTATGTGTACAACAGCGGTCCTGTGAGGTTACAGTGGAACTGAGAGGCTCCTGCCACCCAGTGACGCTGCAGCTCTTGTAGCACCATAGGGTAGCACCTTCCTGAATGTTAACAGTGATGCTGAGATCTGGTGCCTGGGGACTCCATGGCTTCAGGGGAAGTACGACAAAGAGGCCATGGGACAGTTTTAGATGATCTCAATTGGTAGACCAAATTAAAGGAAGTGTTCTGTAATAGTACTTTATGAAGCCCATTAGTTGATCATGCTAAATATTGGCCACAAAAAGAAGCCAATGGAGAGGGAGGAAGCCACCAAATGTACTGAAACAGAATTATAGTCTCTAAATTGATGGAAGTTGTGCCCTCTTATATTCTGACGTAGCAAGAGAACATCTGAGCTGCTGTCCGCCTAGATCTGACGCCTCTGTTATGGAAAAACAGTGATAAATCTCAGTGTCTCCCTAGGAGCATACCAGCAGGGTGCTGGATCCAGAGAATCCATCAAGATTAGGAAGAGTGTGAGCAAATGGGAACCCCCAAGAAGAGAGAAACTGGGGACTATCTCACGTTTCTTGGAGACCTCACTTGGAACCTCACAAGGTGAAGAGGGCAGAACTCAACAGGAAAATGTTGCAAGGAAACCTGATTTAAGAATCATTGTAGGGCCAGGGATTTAGCTCAGTGGTTCCAGCGCCTGCCTTGCAAGAGCAAGGGCCTGGGTTCAATCCCAGGTAACCACATACAGCAGTGCCAGGTGTGGAGACTCATGTCCACCAGCTATCAGAGCCACATACCACAGTGCTAGGCATGGTGGCCTATGCCTATGATCCCAACATTTAGGAGGCAGAGACAGGAGGATTGCTGTGAGTTCAAGGCTGAGCTCAGGGCCAGCCTCAACTACAAAGCAAGACCCTGTCTGTAAAAAAAAAAAAAGAAACAACAACAAATCATTGTAAAGGGATACAATCCTCGACAATGACAGTTGTTTTGAAAATAGAGTCAGCAGCTTTATGAGATCAAATTGCTGTGCTAAGAGTGTAAAGACAAGGCCAGAGGCCCCTGGAAAGGAGGCTAGAATTGATCCTGGTATGGGCTTTGCTGCTGTCCAGATGTTCTTATTTGTGATTCCAGCCATTTTTCCCCTAGAAATTGACAATGCAGTCTACCCTTAGCAGGGGAGCAAACTGGCCACTACACAATAGTCATTGTCCTTTATGTTTGTTTAGCTATTTAAACTTGTCAAACGGTATTTTAACAAAGCAAGAGGTAAAGTGGCTTACATTTGACTGGATTTAGGGTCTAGCTCCGCCAGCACCCAATTGGGTCAGTGACCAAGTGCAGTGACACACACCTTAACTTCCTTCTTCATAAAGCGACTCTGTTCACTGTGTGAGTTTAGACACAATGACATATATGACACATGATCAAAAGTCAGGTGAATGTTTACATTTTTAAAATGTACCACACTAGAATCTATTGCCACTAATCCCACTCACGATACTCCCACTCTCCTGTAACACGCTTACTCCACTGTTCTTGCCACAGTTCAGCAGTTTTGGAAGTCCTCTTTCAGAAGTGCCTTCAGTGGTACTGTCATGGCTGCCTTGATGTCCTGGATGGACAAGAATAATGGAATCAGTGTGTTTGAAGTGTGTGGGGTTAGGGGGCATTTTGAGGAAATTAATGGCAAGTGTCTTTCTACAATAAAATTTTATTCAAACATTTACTATATATTTCAGTTATACCTCATACGATGATGTTTATGTGTGTACAGATAGTGACCTTCCCACCCCTGGGGCTTTGTATGATCACATGATTTCCTTCATGGTGCCAGAAACAGAGTTCTGGAACAAAATCCTCAGCATTCACATGAAGTCTCTTGGCCTTTCCCTGTTAGCTGGGCACAGGCTTTCTTTGGTGATAAGATGTTATCCTATTTCCTGAAATACAGTCACATTTCTCTTCCATTGGTATATCCGGACCATTGTACCAAAGCATGGAGCGCCATGTTGGTTCCTTAGGCTGCTGTTGTCATTAGATTCCCAAGAGGCCGTCCTCAGTGTGGGGAGGACACCCAAGTGTTACAAGTGTTACAAGTGTTTCGCTGTTACAAGACTACAAAGAATAAATGGGAGTGGGGAGAAAGGGTATGTTGAATGAAGATTATCTAATGGCCCCACGGAGAGGCTTTTAATAACTGTAAAAGAGGGAGTAGAAATCGGTGCTTAGCAAAACATCAGAGAAGGTGTTGGCTACGTGTGTTGGAGTGTTTACTGTGAAAGTGGAGGTGAGGGTAGTTGTATGTGGGTGCAGTGGAGGTTGTGGGGGCCCCTGATAGTTGTCATCTATCTATGGAAAGAGCACGGATAGAGGGTGGAGTGATTCTTTCTACCAGCAGATTTCTCCTCAAAATGGAAACCTCTGTTTACCCTGGTATGTTCCAGCTGTATCTTTTCTTTGTCTGGTGATGTCTATTCTTCCCCCAAAGCTGATATGCAACATGCTGGGAGTGTTTTTCTCAGCATTTGGGAACCAAAGCTGACCCTTACACAGAGCTTCCTGTGGGTTGCAGGGAACGCCTCAGAGGGCTCAGCCCCTGAGAGCCCAGGAGGGTGGGCACAGGAGGGTGGGCACAGCCAGCTTCAATTCTACCCATTGCGTTCATGTCTAAATGTCCCATGCTGTTCAGAGATCTGCATGTAACAGTAACTCAGGCTTTATAGAAATAACTAATCGTAATGAACTAAAGCTTGTTTGGTAATGAAAACTATATGCAATTTTCTTTACTTCCATTAATGTTGCTATACACTGCTTATAATTAACCATATTGATTTGTGCCACATTGTATCTGTTGTGTGCAAATTCTGCTACCAAATCCTTGGGTTTTCTTTTCCTAAAAACTGGTGACTCTCTATAACTCACATGGAAAAACACTGAGAGTTGTAGAGTGAGCCCTCTGTGCCCTAGGTATCATTCGTGGACCCATACTGCCCATAAGAGACTCCTTTGGTTTGGGTTTTCCTCCATGACCTTCAGAGTGGAGTCTTCATCTTGCTTTTCCACCGTCTTACAGTACTGAGTCTTTGCTGATTGACATTTACAGAAAGCTTTGGTTTACTCTCGAATGTTCCATGCTGTATAAACCTATTCATTCATACAAATATATGCATATATAAAGCTATTTATTATAAAAAATTGGTTCATGCAATTACAGAGGCTGAATCCCAAGAAGTACAGTCACCATTGGATACCCAGAAATTTCATCACACATTTTTCATGTGTGCTACATTCTTTACCTGCCACTTTCACCCCAACAAGGTCAACATTATTTCCAAAACATGAACTGGGACCCCCTTCATCAAGCAGCGTCACTCTCCTTTAAAATCCCAGCATGGGAAAACAAACAACAAAACAAACCAGGAAGCAAATATACAAAAAGCCAAGTATGTGTCAGTTTATTAAAATCTGATTTAAATAAAACTTCTGGGAGGGCCAGGGATTTAGCTCAGTGGTTCTGGTACCTGTCTTGCAAGTGCAAGGACCCGGGTTCGATCCTCGATTAACCACATACAATACTGGGTGTGGAGACTCACGCCCAGCAGCAACCAGTACCACGTACCACAGTGCTGGGCGTGGTGGCTCACGCCTGTAATCCCAGCACTCGGGAGGCAGAGACAGGAGGATTGCTGTGATGTGAGTTGGAAGCTGAGCTCAGGGCCAGCCTGAACCACAAAGCGAGACCCTGTCTCAAAAAAAAAAAAAAAAAAAACCACTTCTGGGAGCATTAGCAAGAGCTAATGCGTCTAGTTCTCTCCAGTGGGAGAGAGGGAAGGCTACCTTGATCAAAGGTAAGTAATTCTGGAGGTTTAATAGCTGCCTCTGCTGTTTCCTCTTTATGTTTCCTTCTGGTACCTTGGTTTGTTTTGTTGTCTGTTCTGCTGTGCTGGGGCTCAAACTGAGGGCCTCTGTGCTAAGCAAAGACTCTGCTACCAAGTTATACACCTAGCCCGATTCATGCTTTGAGTCCTCTAAGGCTGTTTACTACTTCAAGGAAACAGAGATGTGTGTGGCCTTTTAATTACACCAGCATCACCAACAAAAGCAGAGACTGACTCGAGGCAGGTACTTTTAGCACTTTTAGATCAAATTGGGTCTATTTATACTGACAACTCTAGATGCACAAACACCCTGTGAACTCAAAAGAGGTGACAGTTTATAGATTCCCCTGTTTTTTAATTTTGTGGCTTTTAATGCTTTTTTCCAATTTTCTCATGACAACTTTTTCAATGTTTATGGTAATTATGTGTACGTGCAACCTAGAGGACTACTGCTGGGAGGTTTCAGCGCCTGTATTCTCAGCCCTGTTTGTAACTGAGACATCATTTAAAATGACGCCAATTATGCATTTCCCAGGCGCGGTCTTTTGATGGGCAAGATTCATCTCGCAGTCATTTTGCACCGGGTTGGAGTCCATTACTAAGCATAAAGGCAGAACTTCTTATTTGCCACAGTAGTTTACAGTTGCATGACATTTCTACAGACCGGAGTGGACTTTTTTAGAGTGGATATTAAATCAATTTAGTTTCCTGAAAGTGGCACTGTGCATCAAGCCATTCACTGTGTTAAGTGTCACAGTCTAATGATAAAGGACAGAAAAGGGCATTTTAAGGAATTGATGGATTTCTGCTAAGAGAAGTGATGGCAGGATGCGCAAGCAGAAGTTTCCATCAATCAGAAGGGTAGAAATAAATGACCAGTAGATTGAGTCATCTCAGTGTCCTGTTCATCCCTACCTGACTTACCGTGCAGCAGGTCACTCCTTTGAGTTCCATCTTGGTCCATGTCACCTCGGTATAATTCAATAGCAGGAAACAGCAGAAAATACACATGACTCTTACTTTGGGAGAATAAAGTTTTTCACCCACGTATTAGGGTACAGTTTAATCGAGTCTACTAAAAAAATTAGTACAATGCATTCTTTTATTTTTTTAAATAAGAATAACAGGAACTCCAGTGAGGGGACTGTTTTATTCAAAGTCAAAAACTTTAAGTCAACAAAAAATAAAACATTTTTCTTTGCTGTTGATAGAAAAACTTGAGACAAAATGAACTTAATGAGGTTTATTTGAGCATCAAAGGATTCAAGAGCTGCACAGCAGTTCTCCGGACCAGGAGAGAATGAAAGCCACACAGCTGAGTGATTAGCAAACTCTTCCATGAGGGGAAACAAAGAGAAGGTCTCTGATTGGTCAAGGTGGAAAGTCTAGTTAGAGCTTAGTAGGCGATTTCTGATTGGTAATATTTCTAGTTTTGCCTTGCTGTTTACTGTGCGCTTCAATTGATTTACGTAGGATTAAAGTGCTGTAGCTACTCCAGGTTAATGTCTTCCCATAATGAAAATTTTTTGACCTCACTGATATTTTTGATTTGCAGAAATGCCTGTGGCCCTAGCTAAAGGAAGTATGAGCAATTTTAGGCCAACGCACTGTGAAAGTTAATGCTTCTTCATTTGAACTTTGCTCATCTGTTGCTCTGTGTTTATTTGCACATTCATTTGACTGTATACTTGTATTAGAACTAAAAGCATAAAAAGTTTATTCCTATTTATATGTTTGCAACATTGACATAAAAACGATGGACATAAATGCTATTGCACTATGAGAATTTGTTGTTCAACAGAGTCCTATATACTTGCCTTAATTTTAAGAAACACTGATATGAATTTTCTTTTCCTCATGGACTCTGAGTCTGGCACCTGACATAAAGGTAGGGTTCCTCTTCCGGTCAACAGTTTCATCTCTAAGTGGGAAAAGTGTGACAGAAATGTCAATACTTAGTATTTAGCCTGAAATGTATGGTATGATAATTCCACGTAAAATCTGTCTTAACTCTCAATTTCTCCATGTCTTTTCTGCTAATTAACCTCGAACTGTATCACATCACCACACCTAGCACTGTGGTACGTGGTACCAGAGATCGAACTCAGGACTTTGTGCTTGCCAGGCAGACGCTGGAACCACAAAGCTAAATCCCTGGCCCCAAGCCCCATAACTCTTGTACGGAAGTCTGACTTCAGGGACTGAAGTCAATATAACCTGTGTCAGTAGCTGCCCACTGCAAAGGAGGAACTGACCCCAGGCTCAGGAGCTGCCACCTGTCACTGGCTCTCAAGCAGCGTAAGAGTTGACTCGGTGTCTGGGCTTTGGCAGCAGAGCCTGGGTTCTCATCCCACCTCTGACAGCAACTATGCACCCTCGAACCAGTGTCTCAGCTTCTCACTGCTCCTGGCGAGGCTAAGCATTCACAGAAGGTGTCAACGCCCAGAGCATCATTACTACTGTTACAGTCACTGCTCCTGGTGCTGCAGCTGCCTGAGGACTCAGGGATCTGCCCACAGGCACACATCAGCATTGTGCCCAACCATGTCACTGCGGGAAGGGAAGGAGTGAGGTCGGTGGCATTGGTCCGGCTTCGAAAATGCTCACTCCCTGCCAGCCAGGCTGGGTGGTACACACCAGGCTCTCAGAGCCCTGGAAAGATCCTCTGTCTGCAATGCTGTCACACATTCTCCATCTGCTGAAAGATAGCAGATGGAACGATGCGCCCCCTGACCTCAGGTCACCCTGGCAGGGTTCAGTCCCCATTTTCTTCATTCATTCACTCATACTATTCCTTCATTTGGCCTCAGTAGACCAGAATAGTATATCTGGAAAAGGCGGCAGCTGTGCCCAGAAGAATACTGTGGCATCAGGTGAGGAGGAAAGAAAGTCTGGTGTAAGGTTTGGGGCTCATCGTCTGGGAAAGCAGAACCCCTTTAGTCACGCTGGCCCCCGATATTAGGTGTGACGAGCAACAGCTCACATGCGGGAGGCAGACTGACGGTGGACAGCCAGGGCTCTAGGCCAGCCCTGGGTTCCGTCCCACCTGCACAACTCGCTGGCCAGCTGGCCTTGGACTGGGCCCTGTTTCCTCACGGACTTGAAATGGGATGAAGAGGAGGATGTAGGCGCAGAGCTGTGGGGGGCTCACACGAGGTCATCTCGTTGGGCGTCAACTACTTTTTGCCCTTCCAGGTCTCAGTTCCCGTATGTGTAACCGGAAGCAACTGACTGGACCCCTTGGCAGTGTGTTGCACTGTGACTCTTGATCAGACCGCGCCCGGAGGTGGCTGTGGCGGTGGCTGTGGGGCACCTGAGAGGAGGATGAGCCCTCAGAGCTGAGAGGCTGTGCCCATTCCCAACATCCTGTCTGTTCTTCACCACCTCAGCCTGGTCCCCAGGAAGGACAAACACGCATAAAACCCAAGGTCCCAGGTCACCAGACCAGGCAGTATGTGAGAAGCACACGGAGGTGGAGCAGATACGGCGCCAGTTTTGGTGCCAACGTCTGACTCCAAAATAACATCTTTACCAGGAAACAGAACTGAGAGGTGGTAGAGGGAAATTCGGGGCAGATCAGGAGAGTGAGTTTTCTCTGGAAATGATAGCACAGTGAGACACAGATGGAGAAGGCTGGTGATAGAGAGACATCTACCACTGAACCCTAAATCAGAGAGAGAAAAAGAGAGAGGAGCAGACAGACTCTCCCTATCTTTGAGCTCACTACCTGGAAGGTGCCTGGAAATATGCCCAAGCTGTGGCTTCTCACTTGCCTTTGTCCTGTTTTCTTTCTACTTCTATCTTTAAATCCTTGCAGATAAAAGGACGACTCTGCCAAGAAGGTACATACACACGGTCAGGTGAACCGCTGCCATCATACTATGCAGATAAGCGAGACCTGCACCCATTATATAACACTGTGCGATCTGACAAGTGGCTGATCCTATAGCAAGTTTGTCTGTTTTCCACGCACTGGAGGCCTTTGCCCAGCAAAAGTTCACTCTGAGGCCCCAAGGCCGGCGCCTGTGGAGGCGTGGGTTGCCCTGGATTGCATTTCCCAGCCTTCTGCTGTGGACGGTACTAGAGGCATGATCCGCCATAGCAATAGACACAGGGAGGGCTTTTCCCTTTTTTCTTACCATGAAAGATACTGCTATCAAGAAGTCCTGAGGTTTTTGTATCTTAATGAGTAATAGTAAAAAAAAAAAAAACTCTTCAAAGCCAGCATTTATTGAGAGCTTGTCTTGCACTGGGTACTTTTCGAAGCATAAGTATCAGCTCATTTTATCTGCACATCGTCCATGTAAATGGGGTACTGGCCTTGTCTTCATTGAATAGGGGCTCAGCAGAGGTGCAGAGTTTAGAAACTTATCCACGTTCCCAGAGCTCATGCGTGGCGATGAGCTCAGGCAGCTGGCTCCAAAGTCCGAGTGCCAAGCACGGCACAAGTCAGAGACACATCCGGGGCCAAATTCCTGAGGTGAACACCTGGGTGTACACGTGGTCGTTCATTCAGTCGATCACCTCTTGGCTCCTGCTGCGGGCTGCCCAGGGGCTGGAGCCCCAGGGGTTGTGTCTCGTGCTATCCTGACCCACCGGAAGTATAAATAAACTGCTGCAAAGGACAGAGACAGAGATGCTCTGCTCCTGTGCTATTGAGGATGGCTTTTCAGAGGCTGGCCTTTGCCTGGGAGATGAGGTAGAAATAAAAGACCTTAGAGGGCCGGGGATATAGCTCAGTGGTTCCGGCGCCTGTCTTGCAAGTGCAAGGGCCCGGATTCAATCCCCGGAAACCACATACCATACTGGGTATGGAGACTCACCCCAGCAGCAATCAGTACCACATACCACAGTGCCGGGCGTGGTGGCTCACGCCTGTAATCCCAGCACTCGGGAGGAAGAGGCAGGAGGATTGCTGTGATGTGAGTTTGAGGCTGAGCTCAGGGCCAGCCTGAACTACAAAGCGAGACCCTGTCTCCAAAAAAAGACCTTAGAGTTGTCTAAGGGAGGACAACTCTAGAAGGGAGGAAGGTCCTTCTAGGGCGACAAGTGAAACACACGTGGGCAGAGACAGAGGAAGGAGGCTCTGTCCGAGTTTTAGAAAACGGCCCACTGGGACCACCTGAGCGAGCGAGACAGAGACGGATGCAAGTCTAGGATATTTCCCTTTCCACAGGGTGTCAGATAAGCGACTTCTTAATACACCCATGAGGCACGAGGCGCGTAGAGTCTCAAACCTAAAGCTTTGGCTCCAAATTGCCTTTACAGCACTGGCCGGTGTACACGTGGGTAGCGGGCTCTCACAATGCCGCGAGCTTGTGACCTCCAGCTCTCAGAGGGCTCCAAATAACACAGGCCTGCATATGGAGATGCATGTGCCAACGACTAACCCCGTGCGCTGGCAGGAAGCAGCATGCACCGTGCATCAGGAGAGACGGTTGGGGGTTAGGACCTGCGCGGACACGGCGGGAACCACGGCTCTGGTCCAGTCCGCTGGGTTCGGAAGCCACCCGCGCGGCCACTCTTCCACAGTGACCTGGTGCATCTAGTTCTGCTGCTTCGGCCCGCGTCTCCCTGCTGCCGTCCTCTGATATATTTAAAGTGTTTTTCCTGCCCGCCTACATTTTCTCCTTTCTCTCTTGTGGAGCTCCACAGCTAACACGTTCATGCATCCGCTAACCGGAATGTGCAGGAACACTTCCGACTCATGTAGACCTGCTCCGGTAACTTTATGACCCAAGTTTACCCGCGGCTTCATTCTTGGCTTCGGGAAAATGCTATCATGACACCAGACACACTTTAGATGTGTAACTCTAAAACTAAGAACTCAAGAAGGATTCAGAATGGCACTGACAAGTTTTTGAAAAATTAAAAATTCATGTAGCAATCCTGGGTCCTGGCGGATTAGCTTGTCACGAGATAGGTGTTGGAGAAATCCCGTTGTTTGCAAGAGCAACAGTGCCCCTGTGTGGTAGATTTTTGCATTGCACCCTAACAGCGATTGTAAAGACGGAAAGGAATGCATTGGGGCCACTGCTGTACTTCCGACTGTGTGCTGTACCAGAGACTCGGCTGGGTTTTCTGAACCTATGAAAGTTGGATCATACTCCCTGCCTGCCTCACAGATCCTTTGAACGGTTAAATGGGATTTGAGACTGAAATCCTCACATCATTGTAGTTGCAAGGTACAAACAATAATAAAAAGCTGTCCAATAATTTCATTATATATCATACTAGAGGAATGAGATAATCTAGCAATTTCTTGTTAGTGTCTACATTCGTGGGAGGACCTACTCTTAGAGAAATAAGAAGTCTGAAACGGAGCCGTGAGAAGAGGCCCTGGGGCTTGAGGCCGTGAGAAAATGAAGTTCCCCGCCCACCACCACCACCACCGAAAGAAAACTGAAGTTCAGATCAGGAGCCTCTGCGTCCTTGGGAGAGTGGCCTGAACCCTCCTTGTCTGGGATCCGAGAGCAGGTGCCTACAACATGTATGTGTCCCTTGAAGGTGTCTGGGGCTTCGCTGGAGGTGTATCCACGGGACAAAGATTGAATGGACTCAATTACTAAGAAAGCAAAGCAAAGCAGCAGAGGAAGCCATCTGAAGGTAGAAAAGGAGGACAGTCTGCCATACCTAGGAGCCAAGGAGCCCAAGGCTTGCTGGCAGCCACCAGGAGGAGGGAGGGAGGCAAGGGCCCTGCTCTCTCATAACCCCCAGAATATCACTTACAGTCATAGCCGTGCCCCACCCTGCCCCTGTGACTCCCACATTAGTTGAAAGCTTCATTTCCATCTTTCTGTGCATTCACAAGCCTCAGGTTATGATAAATGAAACCAGACTTTCTCCACACGTGTCACCCAATCTCCTGGGACATTTACTCAGAGGACAGAGTCAAAGAGGTGACCCTCAGGCACGAGTGGACAGCAGTGATGGAGGGAAAGGTCTCTTTGGTACGGCATGGAGCTCAGCATGGACCTGGAGAAGCCCATGTCCCCACTCCCGGGGCGTGAGGCAGACCTAGAAGTCTGTCCTTTTCCACTCATTATTGAATATCCAAGCGCTGTGGGTTTGCATCCTTTGCAAGTATTTATTTTTTGTATAGCACTAACTTTTGGGATAAACTTCCGGGAAGTTTATTATATTTTACTTTAAAAATCATGCAATATAAAGAAATAGAACAAATAAATAATTGTGGGCTTGTTCAGTTTAAAATCAGCATGTTAAAGACCTTGCGACTCTCACGGGTTTGGACAGTTGTCCAGCCAAGGTCAGTGGCACAGAAACACCATTTCCTCACTTCCGGGCTTTCCGGTGAAAGCTCTAGAAGGAAAGGGACTTCCTCCTTGCTGACCACCCTTCCTCCTTCCTCCCCTCCTTCCTGCTTCCCTCCCTTCCTTTGACTCAGAGGCATTATAAAGGAATCTCCGGGGATAGAGAACATCTACATTAAATTGCTATTGAGATAAAAAGTTACTTCATTGACGATTATTTCTCTACAGCTGATGTGAGGAAACACGCTGTCCATACTGTACTCAGTGTCACTTTATCCTTCTCCCTCCCGGGTTTCCGTTACTCTCGTTGGCATCATTGTAGTCCTATGGATTTCACCCGCTGTCACATGGTCTGGGATCCAGGAAGTTGAGTCCTGGCTGGCACCACCATGACTCCTGCTCAGGCCGAAGCTCCCCCGGCACAGCAGCTTTCTGCTTCCGGGTTTGTATTTACTTCCGTTTACAAACCCTCAGTGAGAGACTTCTTCATTCTGGGTCCGGCTCCATGCTTTGGCTGACGCTTTCTCTGGCGCTTGGCATTCAGTGAGCATTTGCTGAATAAGTGAATTTAACAAAACTTTGAAAAGCACATCCCTTTAAGAAGTCTGACAGCGTTGCAAGCAGGACATCAAAGGCAGAAGCCATCAAGAAGGAACAGTCAGGCTTGAATGTGCAGTACAGTACTTTGAAATTTTTACTCCTAAAGGCACTATGTTGGTCAGCTGTCTCCTTGAAAGGAGCCTGGCTTTGCTTCGGCTATGATTTCAGATGTCCCACCCCACAGCCACCTGGCCCAGTTGCTTTGGGTCAGTGGTGGCACAGTACACCATGGCAGGGACATGGGTGGAAGAGATTGTCACCTTATGACTGCCAGGAAGTGAGGAAAGAGAGACAGGAAAAGACCAGCATCCCAGCATCCCTCAGAGGGCAAAATACCCACAATGACCTAACTTCTTTCTAAATCTCAGAGCTCTACCACCTCCCCAGAGCAGGCTGATACCAAGCTGTTGACATAAGGGCCTCTGGGGAACATTCCAGATTCCACTACTGCTGTGGGCACCTAAGAATAAGTAATGGATGGGGCCTGGAAGTATAAATGTCACATGGAATGCTGTATCCTTCATATTTAATGCATTCTTATTAATCAGTGTATAAAGGAATGCCCCTCATAGCAGAAATGCAAAGAATTGATAAATGTGTTAGAAACATTTACATCTCCCTTATTTTTTTTTTTTATTAAAAGTAGCTGCTTTCTTACATAGGCCTTTTCTCTCAGTTAGACTGGCAAAAAATAAGCAAGGACACAGACATGCAGCTCTGTCCTGGGCGTGCAGAAAGGAGCGTGCATGCGCTGTGGGAGCTTGGTCAGTTGGGTCAGCAGTTTGGAGCCCAGTTGTTTGGGCACTGTCCTCTAAAGCCTTGGAAATGACCCAGGAATTCTACCTCTAAAAATGTAGCTTAAGGAATTGATGGAGCATATGAAAAGTTGCAACTGATTATTGTTCTGTTATCATTGCTAGAAATAACAATAAGCTACTTTTCAGCTAAAGGTAATGAATATAAAATTTGTGAACATAAAAATTACAGAAGGTCAGAGAGCTGAGGAGATTATATGTGATTTTAATTTCTGTTTAGCTGTATTTCCTAAACTTATTATTAATATAAACTCTTGCTTCTGTAAAGATGAAGAGTATTTTTTTAAATAGTCATGGCTCCTTAGACAATAGTACAATCACTGTCCAATATTTGCCACTGCAAAACACGTTACATTTACCAAGTGACCCAGCCACTATGAATAAGTACTTAGCACAAATGTACCATAACCTCCATGATTAAGTCCATACTGTAATTCTCAGAGCAAGACAGGTGACATTATCCTTCTGTGTCATACCTGAGACTGAAAAGTTATTCAGTATCACATAATTACTACCAGGCAGGACTGGCCAGCAAGTCTGGGGTCCCACACCCAGAGCTAAACACAGTACTCTTTACTCTCCAGCCTGTTGTATCAGAACAAAATCCAAATAGCTGTTAGACTGTAGTTAGCTGCAGAGGTATAGAGCTAGCTAGCTAGCTGTCTTATGCTCTGGGGAGCACTTGCCCAGGGAATTATCCCATCATATAACCAATGTCAAACAAGTAGATCTTTCTTATTCCCAGATGGAAAAAACTGAGGCTCACAGAACTTAACTGACCCTCCCAAGCTCACACACCCTCATTCATGGCCAACCCGGGTCACAGTGTGACTCTTCACGCCACATCTGCCATTAACATTGCATCACCGTTATTCTGGAAGGGGACTCGCTTAATATCATTTCCCTATCCTTTCTGCTACCATGACCTTCAAATTCAAACTAACTTATGCCTTCTGTTTATAAAGTACTTGGCAGAGTAGAGAGGAACCTACTGGAATGTACAACTCTAAATTTTCACCAAGTTTTCCATGCGAGAAAGGAGAAATGTCGAAAGGGCATCTGAGAACAATCAAGATCATTTTTTCTTATCCCCTCTTTAAGTGATAGGCTAGGAGGAAAGTGGAAGAGGAGCCAAAGGCTCTGGAAAGACTGTCAGGGAAATCAGCAAAGGACAAGGAGCTGAGGGACCCTCTCATGCCCGGGTAAAGATTGCATGACTACATTTTCACCAGCAGAGCCAGAGAAGGATGTTCCAGGTGTATGGATGGGGGACTGTAGGGAAAGTAAGCTCAGGAGGATGGAGAAATGAGCCACATATAATGTGGCATTAGAGGCACTTGGATCTAACTCACCCTGCTGAAGAGGGGGTGGGACTGTGAGGCCTCATCACTCCTACTGGCACATGTTATAGGTAATCTAACCCATACTTGTGAATTACTTGGGTAAAAGGATGGATGGATGGGAGAAGATTTCTCTGTGAGGTTCAGCCTCACCCAGTAAGTGATGGTGTCTCTAGGAGAACACTCGCCGTTAGTCCACATGTGTGCATTCCTTCATATTAGAAGCATTGGCTGATAAAAAGAAGAACTCCACGAACACCCTCAGCCCCTTCGGATCCATCTGTCATGGAACCTATGGGAATTCACTGCAGAATCCTCTCATCCCCGCCAAGTGACACCTACTACCTACTTGTGATGACTCCTGAGCTGCTCATTGAACTCCATATAACTATTTAATAAATAGAAAGCAGGCTCCTCTAATGACTTAAAAGTAGAAAACCGACTGGGCACAATCTGTACCACTTCTAGCTCTTAAGAAATAAAGGTCATAAAACTGTTGGGAAAAGAGGTCCAACTCTGAAAATTTTTCCACAGACCAGCGGTTGTCAACTTGACATGTTTCAACACGATTGGTGGCCCCATTTCTAGAGTCTGAATCTCTAGAACTGAAGAGCCTGAGCCTGTGTTTCCAACCAGTTTTCAGTTACTGGTACCAACACTGCTAGAAACACACCCTGAAGAGCTGACAGCCTGCTTGGTGAGATTTGAATACAGCGTTCTTCACTTCACAAGACACAGAATCAGCTGACATTCAGGGCTCCAAGTGTGAGAGATAAAGGAGAGTCCATGGCCAGATGATTAATTCCTCTTTTCTGAGGCCATGGACTGGCTCTGGAAGGCCAAGTTCTTTGCCAGCTGAGATGTTTGTGGAAGTCTGCGAAGGAGAATACCAGAGGTCAGAGACGAGGCAAAGCCGGTCCTGAAAGAGTGAGACTCATAGTGATGGGGAATTAGAGGGAAATTAGACCTCATTCATCAGAACATGGATCTGTGTTTGAGGAAAGATCTAATAATGTGCTCCTCTAGCCTCCAGGTGTGCAAAGGTACACAGAGAGAACCCAACGGGGCCGTGTGCACAAACATGGTGACACAGTGAAAGGCGATCATTGGAGCACGAATTATAGATCTAAAACTTCATGAGGGGATCCGTGTACTCAGTGGGACTCCCATTAAATTGGCAAAGAAATAGCAAATATTTTTGGTGATGGAGATGCTGATTACTTTGATTTGATCATCACACAATATATACAAAAAATGCTACGGGCCGGGAATTTAGCTCAGTGGTTCCGGCGCCTGTCATGCAATTGCAGAGCCCTGGTTCAATCCTGGTAACCACATACAATATTGGGCATGGAGACTCACGCCCAGCAGCAATCAGTACCACATATCACAGTGTCGGGGGTGGTGGCTCACGCCTGTAATCCCAGCACTCCGGAGACAGAGGCAGGAGGATTGCTGTGATGTGAGTTTGAGGCTGAGCTTAGGGCCAGCCTGAACTACCAAGTGAGACCCTGTCTCAAAAAACCTAAAAAAAAAATGCTACATGTACTCCATAAATATATACAGATAGTGTTTCTCAAAAGTAAAATAAAACTGGGCCAGGGATTTAACTCAGTCATTTCGGCTCCTGCCTTGCAAGTGCAAGGGCCTATGTTCATCCCGGTAACCACATACCACAATGCTGGGTGTGGAGACCACGCCCACCAGCAATCAGTGCCACACATACCTCAGTGCTGGGCATGGTGACTCACGCCTGTAATCCCAGCATTCAGGAGGCAGAGGCAGGAGGATTGCTGTAAATTTGAGGCTGAGTTCAGGGCCAAGTTGAACTACAAAGCGAGACCCTGTCTCCAAAAAAAAAAGTAAGCTAAAACTAAATTTTAAAAGTAGTCCACTTTTCTCGCATGCTATAGCTAGAACTAGTCTGTATTATGTCTTCCCTATCACCCAGCCCTAAACAAACAAAAAAGTTTTTTAAAAAAGGAAAAGCCCAGCAGCCATGACTTCCACTCAACTGTCTTTATTTTCTTCTTCCTCTACTTTCTTCCCTGTTCACATTTAGAAAATTCCAAGACTGTTATGGCTGATCAAAGACCCTCCTTTGAGGTTAGAGCTGGAAGAAATAAATGGAAGGGATAGGCCCGGAGTTCTCTTCAGCAAGCACAAGAGAGAAAGACAAGAAATGAACACGTACATGCTTGTGCTGGCTCTCTGCACAGGTTCTTGGCATTTGCTTCAGAGCCAAGCTGTCTCCCTGGGACACTGTCACACTCCAGCACAGTTTCCACCTTCCCTAAATTGCACATTCCTCTCACCTAGAGCCCAGGGTGTGTCTACCACCTGCAGGCATTTTTTTTTTTTCTTTTTCTCTCCAAAGTACGAACAGGCATATCGTATTTTAAAACTTTTTTTTAATCTCATATGTCATTTTTTCCTTGCCTCTGATTTCCCATGGACATGCTTTTTTAGGGTAAGAACCACAGCTTTAAATTCCCTAGAACAGATAATATTTGGGATTGCAGGGCCCAGAAAATATCATTTAATCAAGGAAACGTTCTTTTATTCTGCTCTGCTTAACTCTGCCTCTGCTGAGTCTCCTCCTCTAGCTACTCGGTCTTTTCCATTTTGATTGAATGGAGAAATTCAGAAACACTGTGAACAAGCCTGCACAGTGGATATGCAGTGGCTGCATCGTGCATGAGGCCAATATTTATTAAACACTTCACTACCCACTGCTACAACCCCATAAAAAGGAATTAGAGATAAAAGACCATATAGGACATGACAGTCAAACTGGAAAGAATGGAAACACAAAAGCTGGGTGCTAGAGCCTTTCAGGTAGACCAGATGCCTTCTTTGTGCAGCCATGAAGATCATCAGTGTGGACCATAGTTCTGTTCTATCACCACTTTGGGAAATCGTAGCAAAACTGTGAATTTCCAGGCACATTGTGCACATAAGATAAGATCCAAAATCTGTGACCTTAAGGAGCACCCAGTATATGTGCCCTTTATGGTCAGGGCTGCTGTTTGTCTACCATGGGAGAAAGGGTACAAGACGGGAAATAGGATGGAGAGAGATTGTTGCTGCTGCACTTGTCAGCTTTTAATTTATATCACCAGCACTCTACATTGGGACCCTGTCATTTCTGCTCTCCCAAATTCTTGCCAGCGTTGATGGTTGTATCTGAGCCTTTCTATGTGATCTTTGACTTCAACAGTGGTTGTCTGTGACCTTCCACGCAGGTCTGCACCACTTTCTTTGCGTCCCTTCTGCCTCTGGTTCTGATCATCTGTTCCAATTGACCATATATATTGTTGCTCTTGGCCTTAGTAAGTCTGGAGCTGTCTTCTGCCTTTGCATTTAAGTTGAACTTGTTTTGCTCTCTGAGGAGTCATGATGGAGTGTTTCGGATGTAATAGTTACAAGGAAACAAAATTAACATGTAACAGTCTTTAGGTGCCTTTCCCAAGCATTCCACAGTCCTAGGAAGGATCTGTTGGTGTTGAGACTCTCATGAGCACAGGGACAATTGGGAAGTCCCCTTGATGTCCTTGTGGGAGTTAGACCTGGGCATTGGGGGAAGCCTTTTGAAAAAGTCCTAAATGTATTGATGAACTAATGGAGTGTCTGGTCATGGGCTGAAGTGGTGGACCAAACTACAGAGATAACTATGGGCATGTTGTGGAGGAACACGAATGGCTTGATGCAGAATTGGCACCTGTAGTCTTTGTAGTACATTTTGCTCTTAAGCTAGGAAAGCTGCTATGTTAAGACATTTGACACAAGACATTCTCTTAATTCAGAGTGCTATACACAAAGTACTATTGGCTGGATGATTTTAACAACAAGCATTATTTCTCACAGTTCCAGGGCCTAGGAAGTTCAAACAGAAAGCAGTGCCAGTATATCCAATGTCTGGTAAAGACATCTTTCCTGGCTTCAACACAGCTAACTTTATGCTGCATTCCCACCTTCTGAGAGCTTTAGTCTGGTCATGGGCTGATTATTCATGGGCATTATTCTTCCAATAATGCCAATTCCATCATAGCCCCTAATCTAAACTTACCTTCATAGACCCCACTTCTCCATACAATCACATTGATGCATAAGATTTAAACAAGCAATATTCTTTTTTTTTTTTTTTTTTTAGGTTTTTTGAGACAGGGTCTCGCTTTTGTGGTTCAGGCTGGCCCCGAGCTCAGCCTCAAACTCACATCACAATCCTCCTGCCTCTGCCCCCCGAGTGCCGGGATTACAGGCGTGAGCCACCACGCCCGGCACTGTGGTATGTGGTACTGGTTGCTGCTGGGTTGAGTCTCCACACCCAGTATTGTTATGTGGTTACCGGGGAATCGAACCCGGGCCCTTGCGCTTGCAAGACAGGCGCCGGAACCACTGAGCTAACTCCCTGGCCCCGCAAGCAATATTCTTAAGGAAACACAATCCAGTTAATTTCTCTCTGAAAAGACTGCAAATACTTTGGGACAGAAATTCCATTTCTCTCTGGTCTTAGTTAATCTCTAAAGCTCCCAGGAGGATTTTTTCCTACACTGCATAGTACTTTAGAGAGCTTTGTACTTCCCATCCTACAAGGGAATGTATCCTTCTGCTTTCCAAAGTTCCCTGAGTCCCCAGGAAAGTGTGCAGGGGGAGCAATCCAGGTGAATGTATATCTGGCCCTCTAAATTGGGCCACCTTTATTCTTTGTATGTTAGAAGTGGCCAGGGTGTCTTTCCTTTCTCCTTCCCTTATCTTGTCCTTGGATTTCTTATCCTGAGTTTGGGAGGAGAAAGCATAAGAGACCTTTCATCATTTGTTTTTCTACTCAGATGTGAATGCCTTGTTTTTATTAGTAAATTTCCAACTAATGACTGCTGCTGAGAACAAAGACCACTCCCTGCAGTAGAAGTTAGAATCTTTCTTGCCCAGCTTCCAGTATCCAGGACATAGGACATGATCCAAGCTCTGCCAATGATTTTTCAGGCTCTCCTAGACTTTGATTCAGGAAGTAGTGCATATAAGAATAAGAATCTGTCTTAAAGACTTTTTTCTTAGTGAGGTAAAATACCTGACACCCAAAATTAAAAGAGGAAACATTTATTGTAGCTCAGTCTGTAGGGGTTTCAGTTCATAGAGGGCTGGATCCATGGCAGGGTGGCATGTGAGAGAGCATCAGAGAGGAAAAAGTTCATGGTGGGCAGAAGGCAGCAAGCAGTGCAGTAGCGGAACAGCAAGTGACAAGTTACGATCCTCTTTCTGTCCCTATGTCCTATCTAGCTACTCACCCTTAAGGTAGGTAACATTCATACCTATGTGTTGGGAGGTGGGAAGCTTAATCCTAACATCACGCCATGAATCAACCTGAGCATCACATCCTTGACCCCAGCATCTCACACCCTAGTTCTGGCCACCTCTGCCTATGACTGCCTGAGGCTTTGAAGGAACATCTAGATACAAGCTGTAACAGAATAACTTCTCTTCTGACTAAAGTAATTCTGTCCTCAGAACCAGTCCTGGCTTGCTTGCCTTGTACCAATTCTGTTTTCTCTTCAATGGCAGGCTGTCTTCTGATAACTAAAAATTCTGTGTGAACACAAACTAAAGATGTGAGAAATATAACTGGTCATTGAGAAAGAAAGAGGGGCACAGAGAGAGAGGGAGAGAGAATATATGCCCCGTGCCCTCTTCTTTCACCTTCAACGGTAGCGATAAGTCTCAAGTAACAAGCAACACTAAGATTGCTTTGTAGCTACAATATATAAGGCAAAAGATAGTGAACAACATAAAGCATCCACAGTGACAGAAAGGAGTCCCGGCACATTTCCTGTAGCCAGATTTATTTAGAAGATCTATTTTAGTCCTCCCCAGAAAGTACTGTGCCTTCCTTAACACACTGACCTCATGATGCGCCCCTGAGGGCCCCACACAGCCTTACTCCTGTCTGTCCAGTCTCCTCCAGGAAGATAGAGCAGAGGGCTCTTCACCTCACCTCAGTCAAAGCACCTCTGCATGGGTGAGCCTCAGCCAAAACCCTGAGAAATAATCTATCTGCTCCTCCTGCCGGGATTTTGCTGGCTATTTAACAATATTCTATCACCCCAGAAATGTGCTTCTCCTATAAGAGTGAAGCAAAAGGCACTACTTCACCAAACTCCAGTCACAACTTAATTCTGGTGGCAGCCAGGAGTCTATTCTAGAAAAGGTATCACCTTTCCAATGTGGGGGAACCTGGATAAGGAAGAATGGGTCCACCCCATCACCTCTATCTGGGGATGGACGTCATCAGTTGTAATCATTTCTTTTTCTCCTCCTAGCTTTGAGCGCCCCACATGATCGTATGCATCCTGATGAGCAAGAGGAAGGGTTTAGACAGTGGAGAAGAAGTTACTTTACTATGAGACAAAAATTAAATTCCCATATTCTACTCCTTTTCTGGGTGGCCTGTTCCCAGATATTGCCTGGGAAGAAGTCATAGGTTGAAACTAGCTTCCCTGTCCTAAGCAGCTGGGCTTCTTAGATTGTTTCTTAGATTGTTATGGAGAGGCCAAGAAATCCCAGCTAAAAAGTTCCTTTTAATCTGAGCACAGTGACACATGCTTGTAATTGGGGAGATTGAACCAGAAGGATCTCAGGTTCCAGTCCTGGCCAGGCAGGTTAGCAATGTAAGAAACATCCTTTCTCAAAATAAAAAAGTAAAAATTTTCAAAAAGGTTAGGGATATAGGTTAGAGCAAAGGCCCTGGGTTCAGCCCCCAGTACCACAAGAGAGGGGCAGGTATTCTTAGGCCGGAGAGTATCTGACACAGATACGGAGACAACTCACCCTCTTACAATCCCTTCATAATCCCCTTCAGTCTCCAAACTCTGGCTCTACTTGCCTCCTTGGTCCTATCCAAGTGTCACCCGATATTATGTCCCATGACTTTACAGCTTTGAAGATGTTCTTCTCATGCTGGAATGCTACCTTACCTTACCTAGCCAATTCAAACTGGTTCTCTAAGGTTCAGTTCAAGCAACACTTTCTGCGGGTCTGATGTGGGGCCTCTATCTGTGGTCCCACAGTTCCCCACACTCACACCCACTCTCGTGCCTGATGAACTGCAGGAAAATTGTGGCTTTCCCTTTGAATGGAGGAACTCCACTCTTGCATGGCTTTGTGCTTAGCAGATAACAGTCATGGGACACAAGAGGTTCTCATAGTGAATGAATGGATAAAAACATACTGAAATCCATTAAGTTCATTCACTCTTTTATCCATTCAGAAAACATCTGCTGAGCATCTGTGATTTTTTTTTTTACAAGCAACTATTTGTGATGATCTCTATCAGCAAGAACAAAGAGAGAAAGTCAATTCCAAGTTACACTTGCCCATGGCCTGACCTTATCAAAAAGAATCCAGAAAGCAAAATCTCACTGATAAACTGAATGAGTTTTTTTTTTTTTTCCTCTGAAATTCAGAGCCCTGTTTTAGACTCCAAACTTCACAGCTGGGCTTAGCTAATCCCACATAAGCATAGCTGATTAGTAACTCTGAACAAAAATACATAGGGCAGAAAAGATTCTGCTGAAGGAATTATGGTATTTTAATCTGTTTTTTTAATCGGTTGCCACAATACTGTTAAATTTTTTATGCCAACTCCTTATTTTCTCAGGATGAATTCTCATGCAAAGTGTTGCCAGCCCCATATTTGAGAATTTTTTCCACTATCCTAATCTACAGACTCTTCAGTTCATCTGATAGCCAAGCAAAGCAAACGCTTCCCATTTGCTGTTCCGGACCCCCAAATCCCTTTTTCTTTCCCTCCTGTCATAATAAAACCTCATTTTTGAGTGAACACATTGTTTACTTCAAATAAAAGACAATGAACTCAGGTTCCCTTGTAACTCAGAGTGGTCATGTTATGGCCAGAGATATACGTAGTACTTTCCTAGCACTGTTTCAACAGACTGTCACAAACTATGTGGCCTGAAACAGTGCACATTGCTCTAACAGTTTTGGGAACCAGAAATCTAAGGTTGTCTCTGGGCCCTTTGCCCTTGTGTGCAAAACCAGCATCTCTCCCTCCCTCCCTCCTCCTCTCCCTTCTCTGTGTCCTCACAGCCCCTTCTCTCTCTGATTCTCTTTCCTCTTTCTCATGAGGACCCTTATGATTACGTTGGGTCCACCTGGACAACCTTCCCTTCTTAGCCCCTCAACTTAGTCACATCTGCAAAATCCCTTTTGCTATGTAAAATAATATATACTTGCAAGTCCAAGGAGTAATAGATGAGCATCTTTGAGGAACCGTTACTCCATCTATCACATTGCACAATATGACACTTTCAGGAATTGTGGAACACGTGGATTCAACACGTGGATTCCCGATGACTTCATGCAGGTGTCTCTCCCTTCTGCTCTTGAGTAAACGTCTATTTTTTTTCAGCCCCTGTTATTTTGTTGTTATTGTTGTTTTTATTATTCTGGAATATGCAACTGGATGTAATCCTAACCTCATAACTATACACAGCTCTCTTCTTTTTTTTTTTTTTTTTTTTGAGACAGGGTCTCACTTTGTATTCATGCTGGCCCTGAGCTCACTATGTACCCCAGGTGAGCCTCAAACTCACAGCAATCCTCTTGCCTCCGCCTCCTGAGTGCTGGGATGACAGGCACGAGTCGCCATGCCAGGCATTGTTGTATGTGGCTACCAGGACCAAAATTGGGACCTTACACTTGTAAGTTAGATGCCGGAACCACTAAGCTAAATCCCTGGCCCCCACAACTCTCTTCTTAATTAATAAACTGTAAGTCTGAATCTCTTACTACGCTACTCTGCTTACAGAACAGATGGGCAACCAATATGGACATGACAACTACAGAGAAAATGTTTTCAAAATCAAACTGGGTTTTTTAAAAAAATCAGTCATCAGCCTTTAGTTGTGAATATAGGCGGAGCCGTATAACCTCACTATGAACTTGGGCTTTCATATTCTTTCAGAATTCCCATCATATTCTACCATGACATTCCCAGGGAAAGGACATGGACAGGGATGGGGAGCTTAAATACCTATTCTCATCTCAATTCATTTATTATTTTTGTTTTAAATTTTTATGAGTCTATGTTTGCAGTACATAATGATTCCATTTGTCTGGGGACTTAGTACATGTATGTAACACATGTTAATTCCTTTTACTTCCCCTCCCCCTTCTCTTTCTCCCCCTCACTCCATCGCTTCCCATTTGCAAAAGATCTATCCTGATTAGTTTAAAACGGGGCTGTGGGTTGATTCCTCTGCTTGAACTGGCATGTAATTAACGTCTAATAGCAACAAGCAAGCTGCTTTCCCCAGCGAAGACCTGGCCCACCACTCCAGATGCCGAAGTGGCCCTAAGGAATAAACAGACCTGTCAAAGCCACTGCCTAGAACCAAACACAGCATAGTTATTTGCAACATTAAACATGTGTCATGGATTTTGGCTGGCATTCTTTATATATTCATGATGCTTATTAAAAATACATGGGGTGGATTGGAAAAGGTGTGACCTCAGGAGACAGGGCTCCTTGTCCTTAGTGGCCCAGAAGCATTGATGGAGAGACAGGCCAAGGAATGGATGCAATAGAATGTGTGGTTTTGTCTCACTGTAATGTGGCCACCGAGACTCCGTAATCACTCGCGCCACTGACCCTCCCGGGGGTTTCCGCATCCAGCACTCTCTCTCTGATATTTGAATCGTGTTGTGTTCTCTTTATTAGTTTTATCAGTTTCCTTCTGTTTTTCTCTTTTGTGGTACTGGGGCTTGAATACTGGGCCATGGCCCTGAAGTATATCCTTGACCATTTTCTATGTAATTTGGATATAGGCTCTCATTAAGTCACAAAGTTGCCCAGGCAGAGCTTGAATTTACAATCCTCTCACCCTAGTTTCCCAGAATCCTGGGGTTATGGTAGCGCACCGCCATGTCAGGTTAGCAATTTCTTGCATTAATTTCAACCTGCACCTCAAGTCGAGGTGATGAGCAGGGGCACCTGAAAGAAACTTTGGATGAGTTTTTGAGTCCCTCTGTCCTTTTCCCTGTTACACCATTTCCCCATCTGCAAAAATTTTCAGCATATTCTCTGGGCAAAAGCCATTTTCTCTTGGACTAGAGTTGAAGGGTGTGAAGGGAGAATTGCACGTCAGAAAGATGCAGCCTCTCTTCTGATACAGCAGAACCCGGGCCTTGAAGTCATTTCTCCGGCACAAGACCATCTGCTGAGAAGCAGTGTCCATGCCACCATGCCGGGCCACAGGCCAGCTCCCAAGTCACATGAGATCCCAGACAGTCTGCTGTGATTTAGTGATAGAAAAGAGAGAAAACAGTTTAGCCTGCTGTAAACTAGGTGAGGGCACAGATCCTTAGCTCTTGCCTGACTTGGTCATTGAGTTGAGCTCCCAGAGACTGTCGATGGGATTAAGTGCAGTTTTCCCTGAACTGAAGCAGGAAAGGGAGGTGGAGACAAGCCCATTCCAGGAGGGCCTGGCAGATGGTTCCATTGCTTGGGCTCATTTTTCTTGTTTTCGCCTGAGAAAAGAAATGCACCACCACAATCGTAGGTCAAGTCACAGAAGAGTGATGGCACTTGCAGGTGATGAGAGACCTTCCAGACTGAGAATGAATGGGCTTGGGTCCCCTACCAGCTGGACTACTCTTACCCCAGTGCTTCAGCCCAGGGCCCGGTCCTTCCTTTCTGCATTTTCCCCTGGGGTGAGCTCAGCCAGCCTCCCTACTCGAGCGCTTCAGGTCTGTTCCCTCACTAATCACTCCCAGCTATCCGCTCCAGCCTGCCCTCTCCAGTGAGATCCCAGACTCACATGGCCAACAGCCATCAACATGGACAACTCTATATGAAGAACTGTTACAGATTTCAGTCTGGACATGGCCCACCCAGGAGCTCAGGTTTCCTCTGAGCTATTTGCCCATCTTGGTTAGCTTAAGTCCCCCTGGGCATCATTAGTTAGAAACCCAAGTCCACCTGGACTCTTCTTTCTCATATACCCAACCTCCTCCATCAGGAAGGATGGGATCCCCAGGGCCATTTGCTTCTCTCAATCTAACTACCACAGAGTCCAGCCAGCAGTGCTTTCTCTAACCCGTGGGAATCAGCTCCTAGCTGGTCTCCCTGATTCTCTCCTGTCCCTGCACAACCCATCCTCATCCACTCAACAGCCCAAGGGATCTTTCACAATTGTAAACAAGAGTCTCCCTCTCCCCCCACCGCTGGGAACCCTCCAGATTCCCCTGCAGCCCTTCAAACCCAAGCCTCTGAGGGCGTGCTTCCTCACTTACAGGCCACTCTCTGTTCTGCCTGCTTTCCGGTCCCCTGTTGTCTGGCTCACCTTCTGTTCTCTAAATGGATCAAGCTTGCTCCTGCCTTGGGGCTTTAGCATGGCTGTCCCTTCCATGAGGGACACATTCCCACCACTGCCTCCTTCCGGTCTCTCAGGTCTTGGCGTAAATGTCATCACCCTCACTGACGTATGGC
>PVIR01014552.1:0-40279 GCA_004026965.1 Petromus typicus | reverse complement strand
TATGTCCATTTAAGTAGAAATGATTCAAACTTATCATTTTTTATGGCAGAGTAATACTCCATTCTGTAGAAGAACCACAGCTTTTTTATCCAGTCTCCAATTGATGGACACTTGGGTTGTTTCCAAGATGTAGCAATCACAAATTGGGCTGCTATAAACATGGGTGCACATATGTCACTGTGATATGAGTCTTTTAATTTTTGTGTGTATATACCTAGCAGGGCAATGGCCAGGTCAAATGGGACCTCCAATCCTAGCTTTTTGAGGAATCTCCAAACTGATCTCCACAGGGGTTGTAGGAGTCTACAGTCCCACCAACAGTGGAGAAGGGTTCCTTCTTCTCCACAGCCTCACCAACATGTGCCATTGGCTGAATCTGAAATGGCAGCCATTCTATGTGGAGTGAGATGAAATCTTAAAGTTGTTTTCATCTGCATCTCTCGAATGACTAATGATGTTGAGCATTTCTTCATATGCTTCTTAGCTGCTCTTACTTCTTCCTCTCAAAAATATCTGTTCATTTCAGATGCCCATTTTTGAATTGGGTCATTA
Source organism: Petromus typicus (assembly GCA_004026965.1). Taxonomy (NCBI): domain Eukaryota; kingdom Metazoa; phylum Chordata; class Mammalia; order Rodentia; family Petromuridae; genus Petromus; species Petromus typicus. The sequence goes on along the minus strand of PVIR01014552.1, from coordinate 39,727 downwards.
AATTTGGGTGGGCTGATTTTTTTGAGCTCTTTATATATTCTAGATAGTAGCCCTTTGTCTGAGGAACAGCTGGTAAAGATTTTTTCCCACATTGTTGGTTGCCTGTTTGCACTGTTGGTGGTTTCCTTTGCTGTGCAGAAGCATTTTAAAAGAATGAGGTCCTATTTGTTGATTTCTTCTGCCAATTCCTGTGCTATAGAAGTTTTGTTCATGAAGTCTTTCCCTAAGCCCATGTCTTTGAGAGTTTTACCTAACCTGTTTTGCAACAGGTTGAGAGTGTCTGTTTTAATATTTAGGTCTCTTATCCACTTTGATTTTAGCTTGGTACGCAGTGAAAGAGTTAGATCTAGTTTTAGTCTTTGGCAAGTTAAAGCCCAGTTTTCCCAGCATCATTTGTTAAAGAGGCTATCTGTCCTCCATTGAGGATTTTTGGCTTCTTTGTCAAAGATGAGGTGGCTCAGTGTATCTGGAGTAGTTTCTGGATCTTCTAGTCTACTCCATTGATTCTCGAGTCTGTTACTTTGCCAGTACCATGCAGTTTTTATCACAGTGGCTTTATAGTATAATTTCAGGTTCGGAGTTGTAATACCCCCCACCATGTCCCTGTTGCTTAGAATTGCTTTGGCTATTCTAGGTCTTTTGTGGTTCCAGATGAAAGTTTGGATTTTTTTCTCTAGATCTGTGAAATATGCGGTTGGGATTTGAATCGGGATTGTGTTGAATGTGTAGAGTAGTTTTGGGAGTATAGCTGTTTTGACAATATTGCTTCGTACCCAGGAGCAAGGTATGTCTTTCCATTTTTTGATATCATCTTCTATCTCCTTTTTCAGAGTGCTGTAGTTTTCAGAGTAGAGGTCTTTCACCTCCTTTGTTAGATTGATTCCTAGATATTTTTGGGGGGGTGCTATTATGAAAGGGACTGACTCCCCAATTTCTATCTCAGTGGTTCTACTGTTTGTGTAAACGAAGGCTATTGATTTTTGAATGTTGACCTTGTAACCAGCTACGTGGCTAAAATTGGCGATTAGGTCCAGCAGTTTTTTAATTGAGTTTTTAGGATCTTCTAGGTAGAGTATCATGTCATCAGCAAATAATGACAATTTAACTTCTTCTTTTCCAATCTTTATTCCTTTTATTTCTTTCTCTTGCCTAATTGCTATGGCTAATATTTCCAGAACTATATTGAGCAGAAGTGGTGAGAGAGGACGTAGAACCTAGATTCTTAACATGGAACCATAGATTAGATTAAAATACCTGTGGGTTCAGGGCAACTCTCTCTGAATTTCCAAATGGTATAGAGAATCACATTTTTTTATAATGGCAGCAGAATTTCTTTCTTCCCCAGAGTTTGGCGTCTAACAGAGCTTGATCTTGGTCATGTTGTTCCTTGTGAATGTGAGCAAGAGCATGCCACAGGACAGTGGAAAGGCTACATAATTAAACAAATCTGGAGTTGAATCTGACTCCACTTGGCCATTTGATTTTCTTAGCCATTCTAGCCTTTATTTTTCTCTCTGAAAGCAAGTATATTATCTATTTAGGGTGGCTGTTGTAAGCTTTATCAATAATTGATTCATCTGTTGCAGTAATAACACATACAATCATACCTCATGTCATCACCAGCATCACTAACAACTATTTCAACAGTCAGATGTGCCATTCATCGTAAGTGATGAGAGTTTTTGAGCATGGAGAGATAAGCAGCCCAGTGCAAAGCAGGACATGTGTGGAAGGGCGGCAGGGTAGGATGAACGCACAGAAACAGCCCAGCTGAGCTGCACGGAGTTTCCCTCTCCTCTGTGCTGGATAACTCACACCAGTCTCCATTGCTCAGGGTCATTGCTGCACTTTCCCCAGCACATGTCTCTGCCATGTGTGCTGACACTTAATATTTTGTAGATTCATCAGGCAGCTAATTATTTCCTTGCTGTTTGTTTTTGAACTTTTTTTTTTTTTTTTTTTTTTGCGTCCCTCCTTCCTTCTTTCTAATATTGATCAAACCCAGGGGCTTGTCCATGCTAAGCATGAGCTCTCCCACTCAGCTATAACCTCAGTCTCACTTTCAGACTCTCACTGCCACAAGGCCAGGGACCTTCTCTGCCTCATTCATTACAGTATCGCCACAGCTGAGTACATTGTGTGGCACATTGCAATAGCTCAAGTAATACATGTTTAGTGGAACTGAGAACATCTTTGATGTTTGGTGAGGAGGTTGCATGAAATAATGAGTGAGAGAATAAAACTCTTGTAAGTAATGAAGAGAGTTTTGGGGTTTTGTTTGTTTCGTTTTGCTATGAGGAGTTTGAATTTAATATAGTAGATCATTAAATATTTTAGGCTATGGATATGATCAAATGGGAGTTTAGAAAGTCTGTTAGGCCACAATGCAGTGCATTATTGGGAATATGTTGGAGGGGGCAGACAGGTTTCTCAGTGGAATTGATTAGATATACAAAATGATAACATTCATTTTAGGGAATTTGTACCTGTACATGATTTCTCCTCCTCCCCTACCCTCCCTTCAACCCTTCTTCCCTTCCTCATTTACAAAATCTTTTGTTTCCATTTTTCTATTTTTTTTTCCTTTTCCCTTTCTTCTTGATGATTTGATACTTTTTTTTTTTTTTTTTTTTTTTGAGACATGGTCTCGCTTTGTGGTTCAGGCTGGCCCTGAGCTCAGCCTCAGACTCACATCACAGCAATCCTCCTGCCTCTGCCTCCAAGTGCTGGGATTACAGGCTTGAGCCACCACACCCGGCACTGTGGTATATGGTACTGGTTGCTGGTGGGCGTGACTTTTCACGCCCAGTATGTTATGTGGTTACCAGGGATCGAACCTGGGCCCTTGCACTTGCAAGACAGGTGCCAGAACCACTGAGCTAACTCCCTGGCCCCTCTTTTCCCCCACTATCTTATTGAGAATGTTTCCGTCCATGGGTTAACTTGCACTTCTCTCTCTTTTTTTTAAATTTTTGACAGAGTCTTGCTTTGTAGTTCAGGCTGGCCATGAGTTTACTATGTAGACCAGGCGAACCTGGAACTCTCAACAGTCCTCCTGCCTCTGCCTCCCAAGTGCTGCGATTACAGGCATGAGCCACCACACCCAGCACTGTGGTATATGGTACCGATTGCTGCTGGGCATGAGTCACCACGTTCAGCTTTGTTGTATGTGGTTACCGAGGATCGAATTCAAGACCTTGTGCTTGACAGGCAGGTGCTGCAATCACTAAGGTAAATCCCCGGCCCAGTGGTTCTCATTTTTGATTGAATCCTTCTCTGGCTTTGGTATCAGGATAATGCTTTCAGAAATGAGTTTGGGAGTACTGCTTCCCCTTTCAATTTTATTAAAGAGTTTGAGGATTAGTGGCATTTGATCTTATTGAAGTTTCTTCAAGAATTCAGTCGTGAATCCATCAGGATCTGGGTTTTTCTTCATTGGTAGATTTTAAATTAAATCTTCTATTTTTCGTTGAATGATATTAGGTCATTTAGAATTTTTATAGATTGAGTGTATGTAATTCATTTACATCTAGAAATCCATCCATGTCTTCTGTCTATTCCGTATTATTACGGAAGGTTCTTGAAGTAGGTGTTGATGATCTTCTGCATTTCTGCAGGATCTGTCATTAATTCACTCTTTTCATTCTTTTTTTTTTTTTTAGGTTTTTTGAGACAGGGTCTCGCTTTGTGGTTCAGGCTGGCCCTGAGCTCAGCCTCAAACTCACATCACAATCCTCCTGCCTCTGCCTCCCGAGTGCTGGGATTACAGGCGTGAGCCACTACGCCCAGCACTGTGGTATGTGGTACTGGTTGCTGCTGGGTGTGGGTTTCCACACCCAGTATTGTTATGTGGTTACCGGGGAATCGAACCCGGGCCCTTGCGCTTGCAAGACAGGCGCCGGAACCACTGAGCTAACTCCCCGGCCCCACTCTTTTCATTCTTGATTGCCTGGATTTGAATCTTTTCTTTCTTTGCTAAGGTTGGCTAAAGGTTTGTCAGTTTTATTCAGTCTTTCAAAGAAGCAATTCTTCGATTCATTGATTCTTTGTATTGTTTTTCTTAGCTCCATTGCATTAGTTTCTGTTCTGATCTTTATAACTTCCTTCCTCGTATAAACTTTGGGCTTGACTTGCCCTTCTTTTTCTTGAAGCTTGAAGTTTAACAAATAAACGTTGTTAAACTTAATCAAATAAACATTGTTTATTTGAGCTTTCTCTGTTTTTCTAATATGGAAATTCACTAGTATACATTTTTCTCATAGGACTGTTTTCATTATATCCCATAAGCTCTGGTATGTTGTACTGATGTTGTCATTTCATTGTGGAAACTAATTTCTTCTTTAATTTCATCTGTGACCCATTGGTTGTTCAGGAGGGTGTTAATTTCCATGTGTTTACGAAGTTCTTCTGGTTTCTTTTGTCACTGGTTTCCAATTTCATTGCACTATGATCTGATAATACACATGGGATAATTTCAATACCTTTGTATTTATTTAAGCATGTTCTATGAGCTTCATGTGATCCATTTTGGAGAATGTCCCATGTATAGCTGAGAAGAATGTGTACTCTGATGTTATGGGTTGGAATACTCTGTAGAAATCTACTAGATCCATTTGTTCAAAACTTTGGTTCAGTTCTGAAATTTCTTTGTTGGTTTTTGTCTAGTTGACCTGTTTGAGAACATCAGGTATTGAGACACCCCCCCCCCATTAAGTTGTATTAATGCTTTTTTTTTTTTAAGTCTCTTAATATTTGTTATATATGATTAGGTGTGCAGATATTTGATGCATATATATTTCTTGTTACTCCTTCCTTTCAGGTTGTTCTTTTTTCGAGAATGTAATGACTTTGTCCCTCTTGATCAGTCTTGGCCTGATATGTGCTTTGCCTGCAAATAGAATGCTGCCCCTGATTTTTTCTGGTTTCCTGTAGCACGGAGTATTGTTTTCCATCCTTTGACTTTCAGTCTAGGAATGTCTTTTTGAGTTAAATGTGTTTCTTATCTGTAGTCTATTGTTGGATCTGGTTTCTTCTGCCAATCTTTTTCTTTTGATTGGTGAATTGAGACCATTTACATTGATCATTGTAACTGATATCCATCAACTTATTATTGTCATTTTATCCTACTTTGTTCCCTTTTTCCTTCTTCTCTTTAATTGGTGGCCTTGCCTTTCTTTGGGTTCCTGGAGTTGTAATCCTCATGATCTCTTCCTATAATGACCTTCAGATTATTTTATAGTGCTGGTTTGACAGTCATGAACTTATGTGTTGTCACTGAAGTATGCTATTTCCTCATCGATTCTGAATGTTTGTTTTACAGGGTACATTACTCTGGGCTGGCACATTACTCTTGTTTTCTTTCTTTAACACTGATTTTATTGGTACATTTTATTTATACGTTATGATCACATTCAACATCGAGAGTTTGTACCTGTTCATGACACATCTTGATTCTCATTTTTTCCCATTCCCCACTTCCCCTGCCTGGAAGTTGTTTTCTTTTAGAGCCGAAAAAACTTCACTCCGAGTTCTCCTTCACTTGAGGGTTTTTGTTGAGAAGTTTTCTGTGACACTGATGGGCTTGCCTTGAGTAGTGATTTGTTTCTTTTCTCTAACACTGTGAGCTGTTTGAGTTTTAAATTCAGTTGGCCCCTTTCCAAAATGGCTACTGGCCAACTGTCCTCTCCTGGGGAACATCGGAACCAGATAAACCACCAGGCACTGCAGTCCACAGTGTCTACTGCTCTATTCCATTGGTATGTTTCACTGTGTAGGCTTCTATGCATCTTTAGGTTCAAGCCACCTCCCCCACACAGTGAGCTGGGGCTCCAGGAGAAAGTTCTGCCTGCTACCTGCATTGAGGTCCCTGTCTATACTATCCTCAGGGGCTGCATTTCTCATTTCAGATCCTTACTGGCTCCTAAGGACCCACTTCCCTCCTTCTTTTCTTCACATTCCTATTATTCCAGTGTTTGGTGCCATATCTGAGAGGCTGTTTCTCTGCTGCTCACTCTGCCGTATTTTTAGAGTTCACCTATAAGCTTAAATTCTTATAACAGGTCAGAGTATCACCAAATACTACTTGATTTGTCATTATTTTAAAAAAGAAACAAAGGTAAGAGACATTTTTTAGTGATAACATTATTAATGGAACTTAATCTATTTTTATTTTTGTTTATTATTTATTTTTTGAGACAGGGTCTTGCTTTGTAGTTCAGGCTGGCACTTAGCTCAGCCTCAAACTCATATCACAGCAATCCTCCTGCCTCTGCCTCCCAAGTGCTGGGATTATAGGCGTGAGCCACCATGCCCGGCACTGTGGTATGTGGTGCTGATTGCTGCTGGGTGTGAGTCTCCATGCCCAGTATTGTATGTGGTTACTGGGGCATCGAACCTGGGCCCATGAGCTTGCAAGACAGGCACCGGAACCACTGAGCTATATCCCCGGCCCCTAATGGAACTTAATCTAAATGAACATTTTGTAACATGCTGCTAATAATCTAGGTTATAATGAGAATTATAGTTCCATTCCTTAGAGGGTAATGTCAGGATAGGCCTTCCATCTGTCAAATTAATCCAATTTCAAAGAATATCTGATGTGTACTTTTAATATATCATAGGTTGTCTATTTAAACACCTATTCTTAAAAAGTGTTCAAAAGTATGTGTATATATGTATATGTGTGCATTTAAAATGGGGTGGCAGATCCCAGAATCAAAACTGTCTTTTTTATGAACAGATTAAATTCAGTAATCTTGAGGAGAATGGAAAGTGTTTTTCAAAGGTTTAATTAAATTTAAAAAATAAATCTAAGACTATGATTTCTATGAAAAGACGTTCTTAATTTGAGTGGGTAAAATAGACTTATTTTCTTGCTCTTGTATAACTATTTTAGTTGCCATTTTATTTGAGCTTTGGGTTTTTAATTTTTGAGACAAGTTTTCACTGTATGTAGTCAGGCTGCCCTTGAACTCACTGTGTAGCCCACCCTGGCCTTGAACTCACAATAATCCTCTTGTGTCAGCCTCCCAAGTGGTGGGAGTGCAGGCCTGAGCCACCATGCCTGACTGGTTGCTGTTTGATTGACTGACATGATCCTGACAAGTAAGAAAATATGTGAATGAGTGAAAGGGTCTCTGAAATTAAAGAAGGTAATTTCATGACAGCGGTTGTTTTAGAAGAGGTATACAAAATGAGTAATTTTTCCTTGTGATATTAAGTAGTTGAATAACTTCATTACTAAACAGAAAAGTCAGTGTGCTGTTACATCCTATGACTTCACTTCTATAGTTTATATCATTGTATTTTATTTTAGTAGTTTTTTTGACCTGGAGTGACAACTCCTGTTGACCTGGAAACTCAAAGTTTCCCTTTGTCCCAGTCAGCTAGGGAACATTATTCATCCTGTTTATAGCCTCATAAAAGTGATCAATACTTCCTCAAAAACATTTAGAATGTTACCCAAAACTCTTTTTAAAAAGAATGATGTGCAATGTTTTGGAGAGGCATATTAAAATATTTGTCATTTGAATTTGGCAGTTTATATCAAAATAGATGACATTTTCTTCAAGTCATTAATTCTGGTTTTGAAGGTATCACCATGTTTCCAGCCCCTAACATCTCCCTCTCACCACCCCCATTATTTTTAGATCTCCTGTTCTCCAGAAGTCTGGTAGTTCCAGGACATAAACTGACAGTCCTTGAGCGCAGTTTAACCCTCTGTAATCCTTTCTCTATCTCTTCATTCTAGTGGTTGTTTAAATAACAAGTACCCTGGTTACTAGAGGTACTGTCTCAGTTCCACAATGAGTTGGCCGAATCACTTTTGCTGGTGAATTCCAGCTTCTCAAATTACTCTTCTTCCCCTATATATTCCCCTGAGTCCCAGAAGCAATTCCATTTCCCACTGTAGGTTATTTTGCGAGGTTCCCTGGCAGGACTCTATTCAAAGCAGTGGTGGGTCGGGAGTTACAGAGAGGTTTATGGTCCAGCACTGCTGGTCTGTCCAGTTCTTCCCAGCTGTTGAAGCAGCGCTAGGGGCAAAAGGTGACTAGGTTACTTCTACTCCACCTGCTTCTGTTGTTGTTTCTTTCAAACCCTCTTAAATGGACTGTTTTAAGTGTGAACTTTTTGACCACATCCTGGCCAAAGAACAACCTCGGAAGCAGCTGCAGCCTGTTCAAAGAGAGGCGCTGGGTGGGAAGCCCAGACTCCTGATGTCTGTTCACGAGCTCTCAGTAATCTAGCAGCCAGGTGGCCTGTGCCAGCATTAACTGCAGGGACTTACGAGCCTGTTCCCTGTGCCCAAAGGCTGCGGGAGCTTGGCAGCTGGATCACTGAAGGCTCGATTTCTCACATCCAGACTCAAGTTGGGAAGTCAGAGGTTTCTGTTTGCCTGACATTTAAAGTGTTTCTGCTGGGATGGACTTTACAAATCAGCTAGCTAGAATCCCAAGAGTGGTTTCTTTGCACCAGCAATCTGTTACTGTGTCACAGTGAACACAAGGACATTGCGATGGTTATTAGCAAAGACAGTGGAGGCAGTCTGCCTGGTTCAGGTCCTGGATCACCCTCTTGTTAGCTGTGTGACCTTGGATGAGGCACACAAGCTCTGTTAAAGACTCAGTTTTATTTTACCTGGAAAAGAGAGAGAATAAAATTATTCTAAAGAGTAGAGTTATTCTGAAGACTAAATCAACATGTGTACAGCACTTAGACCAGCTTCTGATATGAAATTAAACATATTTCTCAGTTAGATTAGTAAAATTAGTTAATAATACCAAAAGTAAGGTAATTGTGGCTAAATGGACACATCTCACAAATCTCACCATCAAACAACTTGATTTGGGCTTCTATTCTTTGCAATATCAGCTGTGTAGTTTTGCCATTATTGATCATCATTGCTAATGTTTCTGATCTGCTTCCTGTGATCCTAGTGTTAAATAAGCATTTTCCTCCTATTCTCTAATTTAAATTTTCTAAAATCCAATGGAACTGGTGCTATATTCATCCCTAGTTTATGCAGAAGGGAGCTTAGACTTGCTCTAGCTGAGTATGATGTCTGGAGTCACCAGGTGGCACAGGATGAAGAACTGGAAGTCACACCCACGTGTCTGTGACTCAAGAGCCCATAGATTTGACCCCTCCTCCATCTGACTTGCATCAAGCCAGCTTCCTCTCATCTAGGAGACAGTTGATACACTCAACTTACACATGAAGACCACTTAGCTGATGTTGGGTGTCACTCAGTTTGGGTTCCACTGACCAAAGGACTCCCAAGTTGCACAAGCCTCTCTACTTTTGCACTTTGGACATTTTTCATTGACTAACACACACTTCTTTGGGAATAGGATAGCTGGAGATATTTACACTATAGAAAGGGCCAACATGAGCAGCCCTGCAAATCTGGGACAAGCATCCAAGCTACTTCCCTGAGCACCTGAGTGGCTGGCCACACACTCTAAGGACCTTTGCTCTTTAGAGGCAGCGTGTTACAGTAGAAGAGTGTGAGGTCAGAGCCTGAGAGATCTAAGTTCAGATCCCAGCTCCTAGTATTTGGCAGAGCCTACTGTTTTCAGTCTATCCCCAAAGCCTCAGTTACACCTTTGTAAAGTAAGACTCGGTCTTTTTTGAAAGGTGGAGTCAGTCTATGTTCAGAGTCCAGAGAATCTGGAATCTGGTATCATGAGGAAATTGCAGCAACAAAAATATGTCCCCCCCACTCAAGAATGGAGTTTGTTTGTCATCTCTGTGGACATCCCTCCTCCTTCAGCTTTCTGTTCCTTCAGGACCTCTAGCCTATGAGAAAGTGCTGCCCACCCCTAGAGCAGGTCACTCTTCCTTTCTGACTCAGATGCCAGCTGTTCCTGGAAACAGCCTCACGGACTCTTCCAAAAGTGTCCTGTACCAATGTTCAAAGCATCTTTCAATCTAGTCACTTGACAATCAAGATTATTCATTATAAATAGGAAATAAGCTGTTAAAACCACCCAGCTACATCTGTGTGTTTCCTTTCAAGTACAAGGAAAACTGACTTTAAGAGTGGAGTCTTAGGCCCAAGAGGTAGAGTCAGAAGCCCAGAAAGTGAAGTCTTGAGCCTCAGACAATTATTTCCAGTTCTTATAATGTGATATAATTTTCTGTTGGATTTTTAAAAATTGCTTGGGAGCAGTGACTCCTCTTTTCTGTCCATTTTCTGCCTCGAGAATAGAACTGCCTTGAGAACTGTCACCCTCTTCAAGTCTCATCAATATATTCTGGAAGAAAGTAATTTGGTGAAGAAGAATTTTTTTTTTTTTTGAGACAGAATCTCCTTTTGTAGTTCAGACTCACTCTGAACTCACTGTGCAGCTCAGGCTTGCCTTGAACTCACTATATGTCCAGGCTAGCCTCAAATTCACATTTCTCCTGCCTCTGCCATCCAAGGGCTAAGATTGCAGGCATGGTCATCACACCTGGCCCATTTGAGAAGAATTTTGGCCCCAGGATGGATTTTTAGAACTTCACTTATAATCAATTTACTTAGATGGTTTAGATCATGAATTTGAAACTTTTGAACTCATGATATATAGATGGGATTTTCGACATAAGCTGATGTTATAATGGGTTAAGTGGTTGTTAGGTGTAGATTGATTTGTTTTGCATGTGGAATCAACCTGAAATTCAACAGGTAACTAGTAAATTGAGTAAGACTCTTTCATAGATAGATATTAAGCCCTAATCCCTGGGACCTGTGATTATTACCATAGTGGCAAGAAAGACCACTGTACCTGTACCTAAGTGCAAGCTCTTGGTACAGAGATGATCTGGAACTATCCAGGCTGCCCTAGATGTAATCATCTGTATCTTTGTAAGAGGAAGTAGCGAGAGAGTCACACAGGGATAATGAGGAGAAAGCAGTACGATGGTGGAGGCAGAAAGTAGAGGGATGTGATGACTGAAACCAGTGGATGCTGGTGGTCACCTGACTCTGAAAGGCAGTGAACGGTGGTCTTCCAAAATTCCGGAAGGAGAATGGCTTTATCACCACCTCAGTTGCAGCCCTGTGGTGCCAATTTCTGCCTTTCACAACTTAGATCACCAAGTTTATGTAATTTCTTACTGAAAACATAGGGAGCTACTACTATCAATTGGATATGTCAGGAATTGAGTTCACTCCTTTCTCCCAGCAAACTTGTTCCCACATTGGGACACCCCATTTGGGAAACAGTTCCATTAGCTTCTCTGTAACTTGGCATCAGTGACCTGTCTGTTTCCTACTCTACCTGCACCCCAGACACACACACTCTTCTCCATTCTGCTGACTATGGTGCCCTAAAGAGAGGACTTTGAAGGCTTGGGGTGGGGGTGGGGTTACCAGGGTAGATGGAGAGTAGTAAGTGATACAAAGGTGAAACCTTTCCCACCTTTGTACAGAGGTACCATTTCTATAAAGTTGTATGTTTACTATACTAAGGGTCTAAAAAGGATTTTATTTGAAAAATTATGTCTACTCAACTTTGGAGTTTCCTAGCAAAGTGAGCTTTCTTACTTCTATTTTGCTCAAGATGGCAGCTCAGAAGCTGAGGACAGAGGAGTCAAATACGCATTCAGACAGATGCACACACGCACAGAGCTGGAAATAGTCCTAAGGGGCAAGTGAACCATGTTTATAAAGCCAGAAGTTCTAACTCCCAAACCAGGAGATATTTCTTCCTTTTCATAAAGTTAAGCCACTTGACCAAGGTCACAGAATTCATAAATGGTGGCTCTGCCATTTGATTCTGGATCTTGGTCATCACAAAATTTAAGATCAAAAGTTTAGTTTCATCTCTTTCCATCCTTCTCAGTGCTTCTCAAACTTGGTGGGAGCCAGAATCATCTGTTAAAGATTATAGTGCCTAGACCTCACTCCTGCAAGTTGATACAGTAGATATATAGATGAATGCTGTTTGGGGCTTTTTGTTTTCTCAGATGAACTTCTTCAGTGTCCCTTAGGCAATCAGAATACAGACTGTACTCTAGAACACTCTAGACAAGATTTGTGTGTGGGGAAGGTGCCCTTGGCTACAGGACTATGGAAACAATGGGAGAAGCTGAGGGACTTACCTCTTACCTCCAGAGAGTGAATTTGGGGCTTAGCCCGGTTGCTGAGCTGGGAGAGTGAGCTTCTGTTGGCATTCTCGGAAGATCCTCTCAGAAACAGGAGCAAGTGGCCCTGCCATGGGGAATGCTTGAGTATTTCTGGGCCTTCCTAAAATCTACAGATCCTAATATCCATACAAAGTGGATAAAATGGTTTTTACACTGTGAAAAGTACCTACTTCTAGGGCTGAAGTTTGGCAGGCAGAATGGCCAAATGTAGCTGCCATCAGCTTTGTCTTCTTTGCAGACTGCCTGGAAAAGATCATTAAAAACTCACTTATCTGTTGATCTAGCTTGCAGTCGCAGGATGCCTTCTGCTACTGAGGCTCATAATGGCAGCTTTGAAGTCCAGGGCAAGTGTGAATTTACTGTTTTGTAAAGACCAAATTCCTGAACAGGTCATAAATTACCTTGTTAGACAAAGGCTTCTGGGGAAATGTAATGTGTTGAAATCCTTCAGTGGGTGATTATCCTAACACATTGCTGGCAGAGCAAGTAGCTGGCACACAGACACCAAAACTCAACAGCTGCCAGACTCCAGAGAACCGTGGAGAGGCTAAGCTTTGAAATCCTAGTTAAACCTTCCTCCTGAGCAAGAAAGAGAGAGGGGAAAATGACATTGCTTTACAAAAAATTGGCCACTCATTCCTGGTCTTGTGTAGGAGAAGTTTGGTTTTAGAGTCCATTGCAGTATTGCTCATTACCCTTAAGTAGATTCTGGTGACACAATTCTTCTGGATTGCAAAAAAAAAGCACTCTTAACTGTAGCTGTAGCATCCTCCGTCCTTCCCCAAGTTACAACTCCCACCATCAGCTCTGACCCTGGTCACTGGCTGGTCAGGAGCTGATGTGGCTGGAGCCACCACACTTCTCTCAGACACACTATGAAATAACAGCTCAGGAAGCTTGTCATCCTCTCTTCTGTCCCACAAGCATTTGTGTTATTGACAGCCAAATAGAGAGGCTCACATAGAATCGAAATTCAAACTGAAACTCCAATCAGATCAAAACTTGTCATGTAATCTTTCTTTTAGAGTAATGTTGAAATAAAGTGGTTAGAAAAATAATATATACTCATTGTAGAGAATTTAGAAAACAGAGAAAGAAAGAAAAAGGAAACAGGAAAGAAGTACCTCAAAGCTCATCAACTATGTACATTTCAGTAAAATGAAAAGGGAATGCTGATACTAGGAATATTGTTGTGTAACCTGCTTTTTTCACATGACTAAATATCACAGACCTTTGCTCAGGTCATTGAAAATTCCACACTGTTTCCAGTGTTGTATGGCAGAGTTCTCCTAAGTTTGCTGGTTAGAAGAAACTCATGTTTTTTTTTTTTTTTTTAGGTTTTTTGAGACAAGGTCTCGCTTTGTGGTTCAGGTTGGCCCTGAGCTCAGCCTCAAACTGACATCACAGCAATCCTCCTGCCTCTGCCTCCCGAGTGCTGGGATTACAGGCATGAACCACCATGCCCGGCACTGTGGTATGTGGTGCTGGTTGCTGCTGGGGTGAGTCTCCACACCCAGTATAGTATGTGGTTACCGGGGATCATACCCGGTCCTTGCGCTTGCAAGAACCACTGAGCTAACTCCCCGGCCCCAACTCATGGTATTTCTGAAGCACTTACTTAGTCAAAGGGTATAGGAGATGATTATCTCCCTCCTTGTGGGTCAAGGACATCACTGATTTGTTCAGGTATTTACCACATGCCTATTATGTATTAGAGTACGTTCAAGGTGCCATGAATACAGCCCAGATGAGATACAGAAATCCTGGTCCTGATGGAGGCTCATGAGATTGTAACAGAGCATATATTTGCTTTGCTAATTGGTGAATTACCTTTTAAACCTGAGCATACTGACTGCATACACTAAACTATCAGCAAACAAAGGCCATTGATGTCATATAAAATCCTCAGCTATTAATATTTGTTACTTCAGAGTGCTGGGTTGTTTTTTTTTTTCCCCCTTTTCCTTTTTTTGTACTCCATCTAGTATCGGACCCAGTGCATAATAAGCACTCAGTCAGTGATGGTTAAAGGAATGACTGCTGCGGAGTGGTATCAAACACAACTAAAGCTGGTTTTCCTACCAAATACACTTCTTGTTGGAATTCGGGAAGAGAAATAAAACCTCCACACCATGGTAGCTCTTCTCTCCTTGGGCAGTTGTCCTCCCAGAAGAGGGGGAATTAGACCAGACCTCTTTGTCAAAAGTCCCCTCTGAGCCTGTATTTTCTTCTGTGGGCAGACAAAAGACACTGCTGCTATGACACTGCAGTGTGACCTCTGGAGCGGTTGGGTTCAGGTCAGCTCTGCGCTGCTCAGACGTTCTGAGGTAAGAAGAGTGAACGGGCTTGTTAATGGAGGGAACAAAAGAAACAGTTCTTTGCAGAGAATTATGGGCTTTGGGAAATACATTAAAGCCTATCCTGTCCTAGCTGAGGACATGGGCTTGATGTATGTGGTATTGCAAGCCTTAGAAACTGTAAAAAACAAGAGTCTTAAGTTTTTTTCACCTGTTCAATTTGTGTCTGATGGCAACATTTTGACAGATAATCAGCAGGTTATATGGAGTACCTGGAAGGCGCTGAAACATTACAGCTATGGTTACCTGGCTGTGGATGGTGAGCAGTAGTACATTAAGAGCCATCTGAAGTTGGATTGCCAGATTTCTGACACTTGCACAAAATGATCATAGAAAATGTTTGAATTTGCTCTAAGGCAGGACCTAATAAATACATGTGCATTTTCAGAACTGAAGTAGTAAGTCTGTTATTTTTGCTAAGGACTAGCAAACCCTTTTGGAGCCAAATGGGGAAAAAGGGAAGGTTTCTTGAATTAGAGAAGGTGCACTAAAATATGCAAATTTCATTAAAATAATGTTCATGAAGATAAGCTGGTTTCCATGGTGAGGTTCTTTCGGCCTCCAGAAGGGGTACTGAGGAGCTAGTGGTTTGATGGCCCATTGCCTTTATGGAAGCAGGAGACCCAGCCAGGGTTCGAGCCGGATGTCTCCCTGACTTCTGTGTAGCACTGGTCAATAATCAGCTTCTCTATAAAAATGCAGAAGCATGTTAGCCACTTCTAGAATTATTAATTTTAAAAGATTCTGAAGTTTCAGTCCGTGTCCATGCAGCCCTGTTGCTTTGGGCCTGTGACGAGGCAGCACATTATGACACAAAGATGTGGCAGAGGAAAAGTCTGAGCAACTTACTGTGACTCTGTCTCCAAAAATAAAATAACAAGGACTAGAAATGTAGATCAGTAGTAGAGCACTTGCCTAGCATACATGAAGCCCTAGTTCAAATCCCTGCTACTGTAAAAGAAAAAAAAATTTTTTTTGCTGTCAGGATAAAAGTGGGGGGAAACTCCATATGTAACTTACTTGCAGTAGTCTAATGAAAGCATGTTATAGATATATTTGAAAATGTCACAATGAAATCCATTATTTTGTACAATTAATGTGTGATAATTATAAAATCTAAAAGAACAACATAACAAAGAGTCACTATGCTGGGAAATCCTGCATATGTGTAGGAAGATCATATTCTGCTATCTTCACTCGTGGGAACATGAGCTGCTTTCATTGTTACCTGGCTACAAAAACAGTTCTGGAACTAGTGGGCCTTTGTTCCCCCCAAAGAGGGGCATAGGCTGAAGTGATTTAGGAATGGGCTGGTGCAGCCAAGAGGAAGACTGGGGTCCAAACCCAGGGAGCTTCTGGGAGAGAGTTGGGAAGTCCCTCAGAAGGGCAGTGGGCCAGAGGCTGATCTCTGTTCAGGCCTTCCGGCCCACTAACAATCATAAGATGAGCTCAAGTCCATGGACATTCTTCAGAATCACCCTAGGAGCGCAGAATTTCTGTTTCTCATTGACTCTGGAACATTTGCTTCCAGCTTTTGATGAGCACTTACCCCTAATAAAGATAACAGCATTGCCTTCCTTGGCCCCCCACTGGCTGCCCTGTGCTCCATTTCTCCTTGAAAGAGTTTTTTTCCTGGGTTACCAGACCCATTCACTAGGCTCTTGGTTCCACAAAGGTATGTGCTATCTCTCCTGCAAACTAGATATTTCTAGCCCCACCACTGAAACTTTACTTTGTCCCCATCTCAAGCAGAGAATCCTTTACCTAATTTCTAGGAAGTGAAATTTTGTGAATATGTGCAGATAAGGAAAACCTGACTCCCCCAAAGAAGTTAATTTATTAACCAACATGATCAGTAGTAAATTCCTGGGGAACTTTAGATGCATCCATCATTGCAAAGCATATGTCTTTCTCCATTTCTGAGTAAATTGGCCCTATCTATATGTTCTTATTCTTTAAAGTCAATTTTGATTTCCAGTTGCTCAGTGTGGTTCACAACTCCTCCCGTGATTGACCTTCATCTCTCCTGTTCTCCCTTGGGCCACTGTATATCAGTGAGAAAAGTGTAATGATGGCTTCTCCTTTGAGTATATGTGTCCCTATGGGCATTGGGCAAGTACAGAGAAGGTCGTGATGGCCTCAGCATTTCCTTTTGAAGTAGGGATGCCTTGCATCCCCAGCCTGCCTTTGCTTGACAAATGAAGACGCAGAGCAGAACTCTCAAGACAGCCTGGGCACAGCCCCATTGCCACCTGTTTGGTGAACTCCTGTGATTCCCAGCCTTTGAAGGCCTGGCAGGGTGTGTGAACTGAGTCTGGGCCTTGGAATGCCCGAATCCTGGAGCAGAGCAAGGCTGGAAGACAGAGTAAGAGAGGGATGCTTTGAAAGAGCATCGCTTTCTCTAATTAGTGCAAAGATTGCCTCCGAGGAGCTTGGGGTGCATGGGGTGACCTAAGCCTCGTGGTGCTCAGAGATTTCTCAGAAGCAGCAGGGGGTGGGAACCTTATCACTTAGCACAGACTGATGTGGGGATCTTGAAACAATCTGTTTTCTTTTGACCTTTGATGTGGTGGGCTGGAAAATTTTTTGCAACAGTCATCTTCATGATTTTGGGGGTCTGATAAGTTCTCTGGCCAGAAAGTGTGCTTTCCTAGGTCTTCCTGTTGGAGATTAGCCTGGGAGGCCCAAGCTCTTCTGTGCGTTTCTAAAAACATACATCTCTGGTGTTGTCCCCCGCCCCCATACTGTCTGGAAGAAAAAGAACATTTACTATGGCCAAAGCCCTTACTGTGCCCAGGGCTTTGGAAGGCAGAAATTATTATCACAATACTGTGGGAGAGAAAACAGGTTTGCAGAGGCTTAGATTCCTTCCAAGGCCCTACCTTGGATGTCTAAAAGAGGCCTGATTTTTATCCTGGCTTTTGTCTGGCTCTTGGCCACTACTGTCCCTGGTCCCTTGAGAAAGGGTTGGTTGATAGGAGATACATTGGAAAGAAGATTCCTGGGAACAGATGTGCCTTAAAAGAGAGAAAGACCAAGGGCCAGATGTTGCTCATTTTACAGTGGCCCTTCTAAACTGCAGGACCACCTTGCAAGTAGAAATTAGTGAGGATCCATCAGACCATGATTAGCCTCAGCTCCTCCCTGACCTCAAGAACGAAGAAAATCCCCAGAACTTTTGGAGCCAATTTCCTCAGGATGATGGAGGATATACTGCCTGACTTTTCCACTTCATGAGACATCTGTGAAGGCGTTTCATAGGCTGAAAGATACTTTGCCATTCTGAGAACCTTCTGGATGAGACATTTCCCAAAAAAGAGCTGTGACTGTGTAGCATTTTCAGCATATTTTATTTTCTCATGGCAGATGAAGGATGTGTTTTTAGACTTTTAAGCCAGCACACATTCTTATCTTAAAAATAGAGGACAGTAAGATCCCAAGTTTCTTTATGTCTAATGTAACAACAAAATAAATACCAGTTCCTTTGTGATTGTTAAGGAAGGCAATTTCTTTGAAAGTCTTCTCATGGTGTGTATTCTTAGCTCATATGTTTCCCTAGTCCAGTTAGATAAAGAATTTAGTATGACCTTCTTTTGTGTTGTTTATTGGCTAATATGTTTCATGCCTCATTTGCCCTCAAATTCACATTTTTATTCATCAGAGTATTTGCTCTGCTTGAGGTGTGTGTGTGTGTGTGTGTGTGTGTGTGTGTGTGTGTGTGTGTGTGTTTATGTGTGGTATTTACATGTATGCTCCGTGGTCAGTCATAGAAAACCTCTGCACAACACTGGGAATGTGCTAGGCTTTTTAAAAAATTTGCTTGGCTGTACGACTTCTGACATTAGTTTTAAAAACAAGAGCATAGGAAAAACAATCAACTTTTGCTTCAGATGGATACTGAAACCACAGTGCAAATGAAGTAAGTCAGACCCAGAGGGTTAAATATCACATGATTTCTCTTATGTGAAAAACTCAAATTACAAGTAATTTAAAGCGCAAAATAAAGGGAAGAGGATAGGACACAGAAATGTAGACTTTTTAGAGATGAGAAAGGACATGGAGGAGGAGGACAGGGCGGGTGGGGTAGAGGAAGTAGAAATAATCAAGATGCAATACGTATAAGTACCAATTCCCTAAAACAAATGTAATTATTATGTGCTGCAAATACACAGTGCTAACAGTTTCTTTAAAAAATAATCTAACTTGAAATGAGTGGCTTCCGACATGCTTAAGATGGCAAGGGATGGTTTCTACTTCCTGCAAACTGCTGAATTCCATGCAGCCTGAGTCAGAGCAGTTATCCCTGACCTGCAGCCCCCTCCCTGTCTCCTGCCCGCTAGTGCATCCAGCACTGCACCATCCTTCATGTGAGCCCGTAATTCTGCCATGCCCTCCCAGCAGGCAGGCGGACTGGAGCCAGGCTGGTTTCTTCACAATTGATGAACAGCAGCAGGACATAATTATGGAATTTCCAAAGGGGACTCAGCCCCCCGCTAGCAAGCAGAGAGTTCATGTCTTCTTCCTCTTGCCAGTTCCCACACTGCAGCCACAACTTGTCAGGTTTGGCAGTTTTGTCATATTTATTAGGCATTCTCTTTGTAGATTATTTTTGAGTCGTCTTAAACTTACTTTAAAATTTTTAATTTAAGAAGTAAGGATTATTTTCCCTTTATTCCTCACTCTTATTCCCTTGTAAGCCTTTGGAGGTAATCGTTTTGGTCTCCTCACCATGCACTGTGTGTGTGTGTGTGTGTGTGTGTGTGTGTGTGTATGTATGTGTGTTAGCTTTCCATTGCTATGACAAAATACCTGAGATAAAGAGTTTGTAAGAAGAAAAGATTGTACTTTGGTTCACAATTTCAGAGTTTTCAGTCTGTGGTCACATGGCTTTGTTGCTTTGACCCTGTAATAAGGAAGGAAAGTGACTCAAGACAAAGGCACTAAGGGCCCAATATCTCCCAAGGCCACACCCCCCCGTGACCTCACTTCCAGTGACTAGGGCCCCACTTCCTGAAAGTCTGCTACTTACCAGTAACACCACAGGCTGGTGGACACTTCAGATCAAGTGTAGTAGAGGGCGTGCATGCATGTATGTATGTGTGCATGCATTCATGCGTAGGTGTGTGTGTGTATGTCTCATTGTCTCTGGTACATGGCCATGAATTTCATCACTTTCTCAGGAGGTTTCAGTTCCCCTTGGATATGTTTTCTTCTCTGGCAGAGGAACTTCCTGGGTCACACTCAGGTGCATCAGCTGCACCTGGGAATGTGAACAGAGTTTTCAGAAACCTTATCTCAATGATTGTTTCTTTTACTTACCTCTCCTGAAGTCTCAGCGACTGGTGATCATCTTAGGCTTGAAAGAAACTGGCTGTGACCATGCCATCTGTGCAGAGGAGGAAAGTAGTGCCTCGGTGAGTCACTACTGAGATGTGAGGAGATCTGTGTGATGGTGACAAGGCTGGAGCTACTGACATGGAGTTGGTCACTGGGGATGAGCTCTCGAGCTATTTATACGATCCTTACAAAGTTTTGATTTTCTTGTTTATATAATGGACTTAGTATCCAAAGCATAGTGCTGAGTTGCTATTCAATGAAATAATGTAAATCAACAAGCACCAAGATCGGAACTCAACAAAATAGTCTTGGTTGGTGTTGGTGGGATTAAAGCATCTCTGTTTGCATTGATTTGAAGTTCCCTGATGGGCTCAGGTCAGGTCCTGGGAAGAAGAGCCCAACCCGGAAGGACAGGGAACGGTCAGTGCAGATTGCTGCCTGGCATTGACGGTGTTTCCCCTAAGAGAAATGTAGAAAGGAATGAGGACAGCCAGGAGCCTTTCACAGAGCTGGTTAACAGGGGAGGACTGTGCTTGAGAGACTCCCACATCTACCTTAATCTGTTCCCTAGTTGCCCAATAGCAGATGGTGTCTGTCTCTAAAAGAGGAGGTGGGAACTTTTAATTCAGGCCTCAGCTGAAACCTTGATTTCTTCACGAGTCAGAGGGGGTTTGCATTCCCCATCGGGGCTCTGTGTTTCTAACCTGCACGGGACAGATGCCCCCACTCTCTCCTTCTACTCCACATCCCCTTGGGGTGAGCATTTGACTCCCTGCCAGTGCTGTTCTTTCAAGGAATAGATTGAATCACTCAATCACAGGGGGCAGAAAGCACATGGCGTTGGTAGAGATATGTGGTCATTTCATTTATTTACTTCCTTGTTAACACGGGGGAGCAATCCAGGCTGGGATGACAGTGACCAGGGAAATACTGTGTTCTATGAGCCCAGCTCCATTCACCTCACATAATGCTTACAGATCTGACTCAGGATGACATTCAGTAAGACAAAAGTACAGTGCCTGACTTTTCTATGTATTTTCTATTTGTCTTTTTTGGTAGTACTGGATATTGAACCAGGGGATGTTGAGTTATACTGTCCATCCTTATAGTTATATTGGAGACAGAGTCTTGCTAAGTTGTCCATACTGGCCGCAAACATGTGACCTTATTGCCTCACTATCCCAAGTAGCTTGACTCAGTGGCAAGTGTCACCATGCCCTGTTCAAGGATGGTTAGTTCAGTGGTTAACAGAAGTCCAATATGATAACTTCTCTGAATAAGAGCACATATGTCTTTACATATACATGCACATAAGTACACACACCACAGATACTACATCAAATTTCCTGTCTATCATATATCATAGTGAATGTTGGCTCTGTGTTAAATTGAGACTATCTCACCTCTTTGTCTCATATACCTTGGTGCCAAAGGATCTTTCTGACTCAGGGAAGTCTGGCACAGACTTTGTAGGATAAATACACAGGTCTTGGTATATGTAGTTTCCAGCAAGAAAAAGAATTGGGGAACAAGGCTGGGGGACTTTGAGGGAGGTGTTTAGAATTTTGATTGTCCACCTCCCAGAAAACATCGCTTATTTCTTTGCTAACCCAAATGCAAAATTAGGTGGTTCAGTGAAACTGGAAGAGGCTCTTACCATGCCACATTGAAGTCTGTGACCTGTACCTTCCCATGAGGACAGCAGGAAGGTCATGTCTCTTGATGCCAGTTGAGGTAGTATTGAGGGACAGTATGTAGTGGTCTCTGACATTTAGAAAAGTGGACCAGTGGCTTTTAGCACAATAAAACTAAATTTATCTACCTATCTATCTATCTATTCCCTTTTTCCTTCTAATGGTGTTCTTTGTTTTTATATAGTTGCCTTGTGCTCACCAACATCATCCTTGTGAATAGTTAGCAATATTTATTTAAAATTAGGAAATATTTATTTTGGCTCTGAGTTCATTTCTTCCCTATTTGCAGATAGGGTAAAGTCAGTCACTCTTATGATGAAGAAGGTTAAAAATGGGATCTAACCGAATGGCTCTTGCTCACCTCAGAAGGCCACACTGTTTCTTTGGTTGTGCGGGGCCCATAGGTCTGGTCCAGTGTCGCCTTCTTCCTACCCACTCTTCACCCAGGGAGAGGAGTCTGTGACCATGAAGCTTCACTGCCTTAGAAGCCTGGCAGGGCTAGGCATCCTCCGTCTTGGTCCATTCATTCTGACAGAAGCGGCTGGGACTGCAGAGGAGCATCTAGACTTCCTGTTTCCTTCTTTCCTGTTCCAAGGGCCACAGGATAGTAGAGGTATCATTCCAGTTTTATCCCCCAAGGCTGGTGGGGATGGAATATTCATTTGGGCAGTTTTTAAACCACTTTGGCTCTACATTTTAAAACCCTCCAAAACAAAAAGTCTCTTCAAGCTACATGTGTACATCCTCGCCAGGTTATCATTGTTCTGCTGTTGGCTTCTGATAACAGCTGGAATGAAGAGGTCAGAATGTTCACAGAGGGGCTGACTGTGACCTCGGTTTTCCTGAGTCCCTCTGTAGCCTCCGAGGCCTGGGTATGTGGGGTCCATTTGCGCTTCTTTTCTTTGGGGAATGGTCAGGTATGCCATTTCATCATTGCGAGCTACCAGCCAAGGAAGGGTTGTTGAAGAGCAGGTGTTGATCAAGGGGGCAATTACTGGGGCTGCATACCCCAAATGATTTATAATCTGAGATCTGAAGCCAAAACGAATGCCTAGGTGTCACAGCCCCGCCTCCATCCCCTGCCCAGATGAGCCTGCCGTCATTAATCCGCCTCTGAGCACCTCACCTGCCATACAGTGTCTCCTTCTGCCCATGCAGGACCTTGTGACTGGAGAGCCACCTACATGGCGCCCCCACCTGCTAAGTCCACACAAATGGCCGTCCTGCTGTCCCCAGCTCACATTTTATAACGCTCAGTCTGAAATGACCTTTAAAAAGCCAGATAATATTTTATTTACCTTTTTTCTCCCATTTACTGTTAAATGTTAATGAAGGTAAGAGATTCAAATTCTCGCTAATAAAACATTTTAATTGACTCAAGAGGAGCCCTGACTGTAAATTGGCTACTCTGCCCGAGTGACCCCGGCACTTCCCTGCCCCCAACTCTGCGAGGCTGGTGCAGTTTTGGAAGTTGGCAGAAAACGGCTGCTTTGTTCTTTCTGAGCTTCCTTTGCAGCCCACAGCCATGCTGTGAGGGACGGACAGCTAGGAAGGACACTTCCCCTTCTGCCTTCCACAGCCTATGTCTACTGAATTCCTTCCAATTCAGGCCTGTGGCAGGGTTGCCTCCTCCCGGAAGTCCGTGAACCCGCCCCTGCCTCATCCCATCTGGATAGCCATGGGAATCCAACGTTTCCTGTGCGGCAACCTCCCATGTGGTCTCCTGTTAGAGTGACCTCTGTGGCTCTTAGCTCTTTATTCCTTGAATACCTTCCCATGGTCAGGGTTGGGTAAGTGCTACCTTGCATTGAGTGAATAGAGTGAGGGAAGTGAAGGGAGATCTTCCTGGCCTGTGCCATACCGGTTCTTGCAGACATCCTTCAAAATAATTTGTCAAATGCTCCTTGCCTGACTTCCTGAGGCAAAACCACTCAATATTCACAACCTGTTGTAACTTGCTGTGTTAGGGTGTTTAAACAAAGAAGAAAATGACATCCTTGGTGCCAATGTCATGATCTATAGTCCCTTGTAAGCTGCATGCCTTTAGAATAACCTGGACCTTTATAAATGGGAGCGGGCTCTGTGTGGCTTTTCTGTACAAAGAAATCCAGAAGTCAGTGAAAGGACAAAGCCTGAGGGCACCAGGGCCCCGTCGCTGCAGTTCTGATGAGCCAGGGAGGAGTGAATAGGTCCAGGAGCCTCTTCCAGCACCAGGGAGCTGCTGGTGGAGCAGCTCCTGTTCAAGTAAATGCTGAGTTGTGGCCCAGTGAGGCGATAGGGGGAAAGCTACAGACAATGAGCACTGCGCTGCCCTGTGGTCCTGTGTGAGTTATTTCACATCTCTGGCCTGTAGTTCCCTCCCCTATAGAATTAGAGCAACTGCAGCAACCTACTGCATCAAGAGATTTTGAGAACTTGTTTCAGTGCAAAGCATTTAAGTGCAATTGCCTTGGAATCATGTCTTGCACATGATGATAAATATTACGCCAGTGGTAGCTTTCCTAACTTTTCCTCTTCTGGAAGCAGAAGAAAAGCATGTTAAAAAGGAATGAAATATTCTTTGTCCTTTCTATTGAAAGGGCTGTGAAGATTGGGGAAAAAATCCTTAAACAGACCCCTTCACCTCATGCACAGTTGCTCCCTAGAAATCGTTCACCTCCAGGCCCATTTCAAGAAACACCTCTTTCGAGAAGCCCCCCGGATGCCCTCCACACTTCTCTAGCATCTTGACACCATCACAGAGCACTTCACATGTAACTACTACCTGTCCTCAGTTTTGGGAGTTCTCTTTCCAACCACTTAAGTTCAAGTGGATTCTTGTTAAATATGTCGGTCCACGGCTGAAGAAAATGTTTTGCTACTGATGTTGAACAATGGCCTTTATATCTCCTTTCACAGAAAAGTAAAAATTATTGGGTGGTTTCTCGCATTGCTGTTTTCCTCCCATGAATCTTGCCTACTTGTCAGCACTTAACCTCCCCGTCCAGGTATCAACAACTGTCGCCTTCAGTGCCAGCTGCCTGGGGGACATTAGCAGATATTGCTTGGGCTCCACCTTGGCCAGTTGAAAGAAGAATTCTCAGGGTGAAATCCGAGTATCTCTCAAGTTTCCCAGGTGATTCTAATGTAATGTACAGTCAGGGTCTGGAATCCAAACAATGATCTTGCCTCAGAGAAAGCAGATGAAAGAAAGAGCAAAAAGTATGTTACAGGTTGAGTAACATACTTTGAAGTGTTTGGGACAAGAAGTGTCTCAAGTTTCAGATTTTTGAATATCAGCATGTGTATGATTAGATATCTTGGAGAGAAGACCCAAGCCTAAACCTGAAAGTCACTTTTGTTTCATCTACACCTAATGTACATGGCTTTGAAGGTGATTTTATATAACATTTGTAGTGTGTCTTTATTTTGACTGTGGCCAGTTACAGGCATGGAATTATCCACATATCAGCATTCGAAAATGTTCAGATTTTGGAACATTTAGGATTCAGATGTTTGGATTAAAGATTCTCAACCTGTAGTGGAAATTTTTGGCAACAGCCCAGCCTAGCTTCGTGGCTTAATTAAAATATGTTCATCACTATACATTTCTATAAAAAAATCTACCATCGCTGGGTTTGGTTGTGCCATTTCATGGCATGTTCTAGCAAGTACCTTACCTTCTAACTGCTCAGCCTAAGCAGAGGGGTCAGAAATAATCCCAAGCTGGATCATTACCTAAATGATTGTTTCCCCAAAACTAAGACCTAGCCAGAAACTAATCAGTCTTGAAAACTGGAGATCAAAATGTCAGCCCCAATTAGCCTGTCCTTGACTTACCTGCCTTACAGAGTGGCCACCTAGGAAGAGAACAATGACAGCAGTGAAGACGAGGATGGGCTCTTTGGGACTGGTGTTGTTTATCTCTAGTTTTCAACACCAGTTATTACGTGGCTAGATCTTGTTTTCTGGGAAGACTATAACATTCTGCTAAAACTGCTGCCAGTCCTCATCAACTGCATGGGAACTAGGCGTGACAAGCGCGTCACTGGCTTCTCTGTAAGGCTTTGGGTACATTTAGAAGAGACATGAAAAGAATCTTGATTAGAAAAGATGCAGAGTCAACTTTAACTAATTTTAGTAGGAATGGATCAATTTTATGGCCCACGCCGACATTTTCATGTTTGTAGAGAAATGGCGAGAAGTCTTAGCTGCAAGTTCCATGAACACTTCTTGGCTTTTAATAAATAAATATTTGTGGCACCAAGGCTGGTTTTTACAAGTAGAATTCCTTTGCTGTCTGTCACCCCATTTCAGTTGTTCTTGCGCCAAGGTGTGAGAGAGATTCAAGGGGAGCCAGCAGTGATCATTATTCTGAGTGGGTGTTAATCCATTCACACCCACCAGTCTCCTAAGTGCCCACTCGGACTGAAGCCCAGGCTCCCAAGCCAGTTTCCTATCTTTTAAAACCACGGGAAAGGTTGCATAGATCTCACTGCCGGCCGCTGCTGGGGAGGGCCGAGCCTTGTAAGCCTGTGGCAGGTGTCCGGTGTCATTAGCACCGTAACTTACTGGCTGTTTCTGCCGGTTGCTTCTTCATTGCTCTACGATGCTTTCATGCCTGTCGGAGAGAAAACCACCATGAGCGAGGCAAGGAAACAAGGCTGAGGAATGCTTTTGTGTGGTTTTATCTGCCTTCAATCTCCCCCTCCCTACCTCTAGTTTAAACATGACAGGAACAACCCTATAAAATTAGCTTTGTGGGATGAAACTGGAAGGAAAAAAAAAACTCAAGAAGTTGCCCCCCCCATCCTCTCCAAAATCTGTGTTAACAGCCCCTACTTTAGGAGTTTTTAGCCTGTTACACAAGACACTGTGGGGCCCTTATTGGTTTAGTAAACAAATCAGACTCTTAGCCCCCTGAAAATGATCTGATTCGGGTGGTTACAAAGCCTGTGTTCAGCTTGGTGAACAGTGCTTCCTGGATGGAGTACACTGATTATGTCCCTTGTCACCTCCTGTCTACACAGCAGTTTGAGCCTGTGGGGCCAAGTGTTTATTGTCAACAGCAGCCCAGGAGATACAGGACCAGCATCTTGTTAGGAAAATATTTCACAGGTTTAGTGAAGGCGACTCTTTGGAAGTGGCTTTCAGGAACACAACCGAGATTAATGCTTCCTGAACTTTAGGGAAGAGGGGCTTTTTCAAAAGTGCTTTTGGCCTTCAAATATGGAAAACAGCCGCTTTGTGGTAAGTGTACTTTCTCTGGTACAAAGGCTGAATTTGTAAACATCTGTTTATGAAAAAGCTGCATTTCTCCATATTGTGGCATGATCTCCTAAACCAATATATAAATGGATCCTCAGTGCACATGGAAATCTTTTGCATTTGAATATAAAAATCCATTGAGGGAAGGAGAAGGGAAAGAAAGAAATGGGTAAATAAATACAAAAACTCTTAAGAGCCTCTGGGCTGGTTTCAAGAATGCCCCACAAAACAGGTTTTCATGGTTGTATGGGGTGATGTGATCCTATTCAAGTTTCTTTCCTTTCTTTAGAATTTGTGAAGAAGCTGTTGAAAATGGCTTCAGGGGCTGCTCCCAAAATAGATTTTTAGAGATGAAAAAATGAGCGAATGCACATGCAATCTGAGACAAATGATCAGCTCTGATACTGAGGCTGAGATTGTAAGATGACTGCTGTGCCCTTCGAGAAATGAATATTCAGGATGCCCCTGCTGGGTGCCTTTTCCTATTTGAACCACTACTGTTTGGGCCACGATGTACTTGTTACCAAATGAAACCCTCTTTGCACACAGCAGAGCAACTTTGTGAAGTTGGATTTTGAAGTGCAAACATCTTTTCTGCGCTATCCACAGAAGCTGTCACAATCTTCATCGGGAACTGAATTAAGTTTAAAATATCATCAGAGGGTGTTGATCTCTCTTGGGCCTGGAGCTGTCCTCTGTACATCCGGCATTTTTCTGTTGACACTGTGGATCGCTTAGCAACGGGCCTGAAAGGCCCTATATGCATTGATTGTACACCATTGTCTTTAAGGGGTGGAAGTGTTAACCGAATAAACCCCCCTGGGTGACCAGACGGTCAGTCCTCTCTTGTTGATCATCTGTTTACATCAAAATATTATTTATCCCATTCACTGATTTGGATTTTTACATCTGTGGCTGAAGGAATGCAGTTAATACCCTACGTGGCAGAGAACTCCCAATTTGCTCTCCTGACGTGATGTGCTGGGAGCGGTTTTGTCCCTACTTCTCCCAAAAAAGCATTAAATGCATTTGACAGTTAACTGTAGACGAGAAGGCAAAGTTCCTTCTGTGGTTTCCAGAGGATAGAGAAGTCACAAGCCTGCGATTGTCCCGTGAAGAGAATTCCCTTCAGTTATGCATACTGTTGAAATAAATGGCAGGATATGTTCCATGGTTGAGAGAAGTTAGGACTTTGGAATGGATGGCAGGCTCTGGCATCATGTGAATGAAAAGAAATATGGCTTAACCATGGAGTATTTTCAGAATGGATGAAATTTCCAAGTGGAGGTGTGTGCTGAGGGAAGGGTGGCCCTGCTTTCTGCATCGGTAGCCATGGCTGAAGCAATAGACCGGACTAGTAGGTCAAAGAGGCACTTAGCTCAGCCCTCATCTGTACAACGATCTGGTTCAGAGACCATCCAGCCAGGGAGCTTTTTCACCATCTCAGATCACGAGGGCAGGGCAGCAAAGGGGCTGTATGCAGAACTGCATGGTGCGGTTGTGTCCACTCTGAACGAAACATACTGGAGATGAATCAGAAATTTGGTGCCTGATTGTCCTACAACTGCCAATTTTGAAAAAATCAGTTTTGCTCCTTTGTGAGTTGATATCACGTTACATCCAGCCGACAAAAGGAGAATAGTTTATATTACATTCTGAGAAATACATACTAGCCAACTAGGCCCACTATTTCAAAATCAACTAACTACATTGTCTTGCCATTGCTTTGTCTTGGGTAAGGGAAATGGAATGAGAATAAGAATGCCTAAAAGTTGTATGGTGACTTTGAACGTCTATCCCTCTACAGCCCTCTTCGTCAGCAAGGGACTCCTTTGAAAAGAATCAAATTCTATTTGATTTTTTTTCCTTCTAATAAAGGCTTTGGGCCTTTATGCTTAGTGTAAAGAAAAATGAAAATTTGAGTTTTACCCTGTTGGGTACATGGTAGTGAGAAGAAAACTGTCTATGAAAAGAGGGACCGTTCTATAGTGCAGTGATTTCGAATAGGGTGTTCGCTTGTCATCGGCAGGAAATGCAAGAGTATCTTCATCATTAGGAATTATTTAAAGTCCACAGGCAGGCTTAGCAGGGACATCCATCTCTTCCACACCTCTTCCTCCCCAACACCTCTTACTAATCCTTCTGTGCATCAATTCTGTTGCCTCTTCTATAAACATTTCACTGCTACAAGTTGGATTTCTCACAGCATTAACTTTAACTACATGGATGTTTGTAATGGAATAAAACTTCAAATTGATGCTTTGCTGTATTGCTAGTTCAAAAAAAAAAAAAAAAAAGTGGCCTGAAATGCAGATAGATGTTTGCATGATTTCAGGGGAAGATAATTCTCTTGTGGCTCAAGTTTAAGTTGCTTTCCTGAGAAAGTGTTGAAAACCACATAGCAACCACGCCCCCACTTCTTAGAGAAAGTCCTTGACAAATTTCCATCCTCTTGTAAATTTGGCACCACTTTTAAATCTGCACAAATGGAAGTTAACCGAGTAGGAAATAACACATTTAAACTCAAACCTCAATTTCAACCCTGGTAAAATTACTTTGTGGGAAGGCAAGAAGTAAGTTGGAAGAATTTGTTCACTATCTCCCTCAAAGTATCTGCTAGTTTCTTTATTCTGAAGTGCATTTATAGACAAACTCCTCGTTTCTGTCCAACAAATAGAGTTTTCTCGGTAAGACACAAGTTATTTAATTGTAGTTTAGATTAGTCCACGAACAGCACAACCATTCACTACCTTAACTACACTGAGTGGTAGCAACTGCAATAACCAACATCGCTATCACCTGCTAGATTTCAGTGTTAGGATTAGGAGTAAAGAAGCCTTCATGGCAGTGTTCCTGTCCTGAAGAACCTGTGTGTCCTCTTAGGCATTTTCCTCTTTCTCAAAATTTTACCTCATCTATGTGTAGCAATGCTGATATTAAACTAATGAAAGAGAAAAGGCAGGAAGAATGGCCCCCTCTTTGGAATTAAATGTTATCTGCTTAGACTAATATTGCAATTGCCACCCACTGACATAATTTGTTTCACAGTCACAGCTTGGCAGCATGAATCAAATGTTGACATTCTAATTTCATGCACACATGGGCGTTTGGCTGAGCAAGCCCGCAGCCTCCAGACCATTCTCTCTGTACCTGTGTAAATCAGGCGGACAAGCCGTGCTCCCAGCAGCCTGGGAGCCAGCCCTGCTCTTCAGTGTAGAGGATTTGTGAGCCTGGCTTCGGCCCCTCTGTGTGTGTTTGTTTGTTTGTGCCTTCTGCCTTGCAGTGTGTAACATAAATACTCTTGCTTCTCCCAACAAGGTGATCGTTTCACTCCCTTCTCCCTTTAATTGCAATTTGAACAGTTTAAGAACTCATCTAGTGGATAATTTTTCTCATTTCTTTCCAAACCAATAGCAGATATTTTTCTGAGAAAAAGACCAACAAAATGAAGTAGTAGTAAGAAGAGACACTGATAACCAGAAAGGTGAGAGGCTGATTTCCCTTTATTATGGACTAGTTTGGATGGTAGGTTGGAGCCTGCTCCTCAGCGTGGCTGAATTTAGAGACAAGGAGTTAGTTAGGTAGATAATTAAGTTAAATGTGGTCATAGATTGGTGCCATATCCAATGGGGCTGGTGTCCTTATAAGAAGTCGAAGAGGAACCAGAGATGCCCAGAGGATAAAGGTCACGTGAAGACACAGATACTGCAAGTCCAGGAGAGAAACCTAATAGAAGTCAAATCTGTTTACTTCTTGATCTTGGATGTCCAGCCTCCAATATCATGAGAAAATCCACTTCGGTAGTTGAAGACTTCTAGCTGGTACGATTTTGTAGTGGTAGACTAAGGACAGACTAAAACACCTTCCCAGCTGGAATGGTCCAGCTTCCTGAAAGTCCTCTGTCACTGACCAAGTAGCTTCAAGAACTGCCTTAGCTGTGGCTCCTCCGCTAGACACTGGTAGTGTGAAGAGGAGTCTTAGGGTCACAGCCATCAAGAACTTGAATGAAACCAGTGGAGCGTTGCTGGGCAGCCTCTGCTTGACCTTCCACTCGGGAAGGATTAATGACCAGTCCTTTGTGTCAGAGGACGCTCTAGCCACATTCAGCCATACCTCAGGGGGTGTTGTTTCCCACCTCCAGGGGTAGGCTGGCCTCCGTCCGTCCTGTGCTAACACTCAGTCCTTAGACCACGAGTTGGCAGAGAGCAGGCAAGGGGTCTGGTTAGGACTGTTACTGTTGATTACAAGCCAAAGCCATCAAGCAATTGATTTAGATAGCAATCTAACCAAATGATCTTAACCTTCCGCAGCTTTAGTTTCATTTCCTCTCTCAGCATCCATTTTTCCCACTAGTGGGATAATTTCAAAATGAGCTCAAATCCATGCTCAGTGGAAAATTCTGCCAATTATTCCTTTGGCCAGTAGAGACTTTTTATCATTCTACTCCCTGGCCATAAGTTTCGTATAAGAGCGCAAAGCCACGCTCTACATTTTTGTCCCCCTTAATGAGTTGATATTTTGTCCTAACTACTGCAAACTCTAATACTTTGCACCAAAAAACAATCTGCAAGAAAGGGTGTGAGAGCCAGCCTGAGTTCCAGGGTCATCTTTGGGATCCTTCATTTTCCTTCCCTGTACTTCAGCATCCTTACTTGAGAGCTGTCTGTAATCCACACCCATTAACAGTCTGATGATTCTTCTATCTTACCAAATGCAACGTATCGCAAAAGTCCCTGAGAATAAGGCAGTGAACGTCAGTGAATCAAATTGAGTTCAACTTTTAAAAAACTGCATTGAATAACTAAGTGCTGAGTATTCAGAAATAAACAAAATGGAACTTTAACCTCTGAATAAAAAGGGAGCATTCTGCTCAAATATCAGGACAGGAAGAGAGTTTACAGCAACAGTGTTACTGAGTTCGAGTTTCAAGGCAAATACTGTTTACTAAATCTAACTCAGTTTATAGAAGAATTCAGCATGACTGTTAACCTGGCCTATAGGAATAAAACTTAATGGCTACTAATTAACTGGTGACCTAAGAGCAGTGCGTACCCTGCCTCGGTCAAGGTCATCTCCTTTTTAAATACAGGGATTGGACTGAGGCTGCCTAAGCTCTGTTCCTTTGCTGATATTGTACAATTATGAGACTGTGAACTAGCAATCCAAGTAACACGCTGAGGAATCCTACAAAACAGAAGTAATTGACTGAGTTGCTTGGAAAATTGTTTTTTCTTGTGCTTCTGACATAAGATTTGAAACCATCTTCATATTACCAAAATGTGTGTGCATCAATTACAAATATTCAAAGGGGGCCAGGGATTTAGCTCAGTGGTTCCAGAGCCTACACAAAGGCCCGGGTTCGATCCCTGGTAACCACATATAACAATGCCAGGCATGGTGACTCACGCCCAGCAATAATCAGTACCACATACCACAGTGCCGAGTATACCAGTGCTGAGTGTAGTGGCTCACACTTGTTATCCCAGCACTTGGGAGGCGGAGACAGGAGGATCACTCAATTCGAGGTTGAGTTCAGGACCAGTCTGAACTACATAGTGAGACACTGTCTCAAAAAACTGAAAAAACGAAAGAAAGAAAGAAAGAAAGAAAGAAAGAAAGAAAGAGAGAGAGAGAAAGAGAGAGAGAGAGAGAGAGAGAAAGAGAGAAAGAAAGAAAGAAATATTCAAAGGGCTAATGTGGGTGAGTGGCAGTAACTAAAATTCTCTGAAGGAATTTGTCATTTTTGGATTATCCCCTTGACACAACCTCAAACTCTGTATTCCTTTTGGCTTAGTATAGTGACAGTGATTTCCCAAAGTGTTCCATTAAGAAGGCACAAGGACTTTCTCAGGTTGAACCCCACATATCTCGCACTGGGGTTCTAGGCTCCCACAAAAATTCTCCCTTTCTGACTTACACTTGCCCCCATCCAAAGAATCTACCTTCAGCAAACAGGACCTCTTTGCTTCCTCACATGCTCACTCAGACCTTTTCCAGCTGCAATGCCTGGTCCTTGCCTTGCTTGCCAAGAAGTACGGGTTCAAGTCCCCAACTCCTTTTTGAACACTTGTTCCAGCTGGACTTGTAGAAGGCAACAGGAGTTTCCGCCTGTCTTTTGCTCACCCCCCATCCCTTTACATAGTTTAACTGCCCTCACGTGCTTATGTATTTCTTTTCTGCACCATGGTGAATAAACTAACAGTCAATTTCGAATGCCCAGGTAAACTGAGTCAGCATAGTTCTGGATGTGAAAGACCTACCTGACACTTGTTGATAATAACATAAAAGGAGAACTGGAGGGGAAGATTGGAGTTTGTTGATTTTCCTGGAGAAGCTTGCTGGGGCTTGTTTTCATGGTATGAACTGGGCTGTTATGGACAGAGGAGCCCAGGTCTCGCCGTTGCTGGGCATGACTGCTATTCTCATCAGGGGAGCTTTGGTCCTCACTTGGAGCCTCGCTTCCTGGCTGCAGTGCGGATTCCTCGGCCTGGTGGCACAGTTCCTTCACCCCACTGGCGCAGACTTTTTAGCTCCCACCACTGGGCCTTGGGCCTTCCTGGTGCAAATCTTTGATGCAGACTTATATGATGTTGCTGTGGGCTCCAGACCTCTGGCTGGACTCGTGGAGGATACTGCCTTGGACTTTAGGTCTTCAGCTGGACTTGTAGAAGGCATTGCTGTGGGACCCAGGCCTTTGGCTGGATTCATCGAGTCTCTTGTGTGTGGCTAATCTCTTGCACTCCTCTGCATTAGACTTTTTGGGTAACTGTTATAAAATAATCCTATAAATTATGTGTCTTGTATTATTTCCTTGCAGACTCTGACTACAACATAAGCTTTTGACTCTTGCAAGAATCATGTGCATCTTTTTAGCTTTCAGCTTCCGTGGCTTCTGTATTTGATATGAGATGTAGCACAGTGCTAACCATGTACTGATGCGCAATAAATATTTATAAAAAGTAATAGAGAAAAATAAAATATTTTTAAAATTTATAGTTCAGCTGGATTTCAGTAATGTGAATAGTGAGAATTCAGGTAGTGAGAACCTGAACATTAGGGTCGAGTAGATCCAGGTCTAACTCCCAACTCTCCCAGTTCACTCCAGCTTGAAATATTTGTGCAGCGACCACTGTGCAGGAAACATGGTGTTAACTGGCAGACACGCAGAGTACGGTGTAGGATCCTGCATTGCCTTGAGGAGT
Source organism: Petromus typicus (assembly GCA_004026965.1). Taxonomy (NCBI): domain Eukaryota; kingdom Metazoa; phylum Chordata; class Mammalia; order Rodentia; family Petromuridae; genus Petromus; species Petromus typicus. Next base: position 5,758 of record PVIR01014552.1, on the reverse strand, counting down.
TTGGGATGCAGGAAGTAGGATCAAGGCAGGAAGTAGGATCTTTCATAGATGTATTCAGCATGCATTGATAATATGCATCTGTCCTTCCACTCTCACACAATCCTGATGCCTTTCCCAGTCTCCAATATTTACTCAGGTTTCAGTTTGGCTATTCTTTTTCTTTCGTCCTCCCTCCTCTTCCTTTTCCTTCTCTTCCTTTCCTCCTTCCCTCCTCCTCCGCTTCCTCATTTTTGTTGCTCCATATACAATATTTGCCTTTCTGTTTCAGGCTTGTGTCGTTGAACATGTGGTTCTCCAATTCCATTTTGCTGCAAATGCTAAGGTTCTGTTCTTTTTTTTTTTTTTTTTTTTTTTTTTTTTTTTTTTTTTTTTTTTTTTTTTTTTTTTTTTTTTTGCTAAGGTTCTGTTCTTCATTATGGCTCTTTAATATTTCGCTGTGCATTTATCCTTATTGTTTTTACCCATCTATCATTGATGAGCAGCTAGGCTAGTTACATATCACAGCTATTGGTGACAGATAGTGAGTGCCATTGTGAACAAGGGTGTGCAGGTCTCTCTTTAGGTGCAAACTTTATTCACTTTGGATGTATGCCTATGTGCTGGATAGCTGGCTCATATGGTGATTCTATTTTTGTCTTTTTTTTTAGGAAGTTTTCCATAGTGGCTATACTAACTTACACTCCCATTGTCAGTGTATAAATGTTCCTTTTTATCCATCTCCTCCATCAGTATGTTTCGTTGTTGTTTTGATTTTGTTACAACAGTCATTCTAACTGGTGAGATGACATGTCATTCTCGTTTTGATGGCATTTCCTTGATGGCTAATGATAACGAGCATTTTTTTCATATATTTGTTAGTCATTTGTGTTTCTTCTGAGAAGTGTCTATTTAGATCATTGGCCCATTTTTAAATTGGATTACTTACTTTCTCTTGGGTTGGTTTCTTTGTTTTGAGTTTTCTAATGTGTTGTGGATATTAGGACTCTTGTCAGATTACTAACTGGCAAAGACTTTGTCCCGTCCTGTACATTCTATCTTCATTAGTTGTTTGCTTTAGTGTTAAGAAGTTTCTAGTTTGATGGAATCCCATTGGTCAATTTTTGCTTTTACTTCCTATGCTTTTAGAGTCGTCTATAAAATTACTATTGTACCAATATCTTGAAGTGTTCTATTTCTTCCACTAGTCCTTAGAGGGTTTCCGATCTTGCATTGAGTTCTTTCATTCGTTTTGACCGTATGTTGGGAGAGGGGTCTGGGGATTGAAAACAAGGGCCTCAACACCAAGCCGTATCCTCATCGTCCCTATTTAATTAAGTAATGGAGATGAAGGCTTACTAAGATGCTTAGTTGCCCAGGCAGGGTTCACATTTACAGTCTTGCCTCATCCTCTAAAAGTGCTGAGATTATAGCTAGCAGCCAGCTTGCTGGGTTTTGAAATGGTTTTTGTACAGGATGAAGATAATTGAAGCTTCAGCTTTTAAATGTGTGTATCAAGTCTTTCCCCATTATTTATTGAAGAGTCTAAGCATCCTTTCTAAACCAAACCTTCTTATTTTTGTTACCTTTTGTATTGGGTCTTGAAATCAGCTATTATGATGCCTCTAGCTTGTCTTGTTTTTCTCAAGGTTACTTGGGCCTTTTGGGGGTCAGTTGGGTTTGAGGATTGTATTTTTTTTTCTACTTGTATGAAGAATGTGAGTGGTGTTTTGATGGGGATTGCACTGAATCTGAAGATTACTTTGGGTTGTATGTACATTTGAACATTTATTTCCTTAATCCATCAACATGAGAAATCTCTCCACTTTCTAATGTTTTTTTCAGTTTTTTCAGTGTGTTTAATTTTCATTGTAGAAGTCTCAGCTCTTTAGGTTTATTTCTAGGAACTGTTTTACATTTTATTTTATTTTATTGTGTCTATCATGAATGGGATTGATTTTTTTCTTAGCAAATTTAGTATTGGTATGTAGAAAAGCCACTGAATTTTGTATGTTGATATTGTATCTTGCTAAATCTATTCACCAGTTCTATAGTCTTTTGTACAGTCTTTATATGTTTCTGTGTATCGAGTTATATTATTTGCAAACAGACACAATTTTATTCTCTTCATTCCTATTTGTGTACCTTGTATTTCTTTATCTTGCCTAGTTGCTCTGGATAAAATCTCTAATATCATATTGAATAAGAGATGGAAAGTAAATATTTTATTTTATTCGTTTTCCTAGAGTAAATGCTTTCAATTTTTCCCCATTCACTATGTTGTTAGTTACAGGTTTGTCATTACACCCTTTATTGTGCTGAGATATGAATCATACCTAATTTCTTTAAGATTTTAGCATAAAAACATGATAAATTTTATCAGTTGCTCTTTCTGTATCTACTGAGATACGCATATGACTTTTATCTTTCATTCCATTTATGTAGTGGATAGTGTTTATTGATTTGTATATATCAAACCATCCAAGCATCCTTGGGATTAAATCAACTTGATCATAGGGCAAGCTTTAGTGTGGATTCTCTAGAGAAACAAAACTCAACATAAAATAAATGTTTAGTTGTGCAAGTGGTTTACTAATATGCTTATGGGATTAGAACTGGAGGACTCTCAGTGGCCATCTCCTAGGTCAGAGGTAGAAGAATCCAACATGGCAGGCTGGCCAGCGCAGGATCCAGTAGCAACAAAGGTTGAAGACCTGGACACTCACCAGATAGAGTAACCAGATGAATCTGTGCTGTAAAATTTGATTTACTAGTTTTGGTAGAGAATTTTACATCTATGTTTATGAAGGATACTGGATTTAAGTTTTCTTTTTTGTGGTGTCTTTATCAGTTTTTGTTTTCAAGGTAAATTGGAGTCATACAATAAGTTTAGAGGAGTTTCGTCTCTTGCAATTCCATAAAAATCATTTGAGAAGCATTGATCTTAGTTCTTTAAAAGTTTGGTAAGACCTTCTCTCGAAAATCAAAAGTTTGATTAAATTTCTTAATGATATCATTTAGTCTGCTCTTTTCTTTGTTGGGAGACTATTTTTGGGTCAATTTCATTATTTGTATATCCATGCTTTTGAAAAATCTTCTTGGTTCAATTTTGTTAGGTCATATGTGCCCAGAAATAATATGTTCATTTCTTTTAAATTTTCCAGTATGTTAACCTATAATTTTTCAAAATAATTGTGAGTGATACTTTGTATTTCTGTAATATCTCCTTTTTCACATCTAATTCTCCCTCCTCTCCCTCTCCTCCTCTCTTTCTCTGTCTGTCTCTCTCTCTCTCTCTCTCTCTCTCTCCTATCTCTCCTTAGTCTAGCTGAAGATTTTTCAATTTTGTTTATCTTTTCCAAGAATGAACTCTTTGTTGCATTGATTCTTTGGCCTTGTTCTCTGAGGCTCTGTTTCGTTGATTTCTACTGAGGTCTTTATTATTTCTTTCCTTCTACTGATTTTTGGTTTAGTATTACTTTTTTTAAAATCCTTTGATCTATAGTATAGTTTTAACTCTGAATTTTCTTTTGACTTTTTTTTTTTTTTTTTTTGAGACAGGGTCTTACCTTGTAGTTCAGGCTGGCCCTGAGCTCATTATGTAGCCCACATTGGCTTCAAACTCACAGCAATCCTCCTGCCTCTGCCTCCAAAGTGCTGGGATTACAAACATGAGCCACCATACTAAGCATTGTCTTTTGACTTTTTTATCTGAATGATATACCCATTGGTGAGACTGGAGTATCAAAACTCCCCATTATTGTGGGCCAGGGATTTAGCTCAGTGGTTCTGCACCTGTTTTGCAAGCACAAGGACCTGGGTTTGATTCCCTGGTAACCACGTACAATACTGGGCGTGGAGACTCACACCCATCAGCAATCAGTACCACATACCACAGTGCCAGGTGTAATGGCTCACGCCTATAATTGCAGCACTCGGGAGGCAGAGGCAGGAGGATTGCTGTGATGTGAGTTTGAGGCTAAGTTCAGGGCCAGCCTGAACTACAAAGTGAGATCCTGTCTCAAAAAAAACAAAACAAAACAAAATCTCCCCATTATTATTATATTAGTCTTTTTTTTTCCTTATTTCTAATCATATTTATTTTATAAAATTGAGTGCTAATGTTAGATTCACATAGATTTATAATCAGTATATCCTTATGTGTTTTTTGTTTTAAAATTTATTTTATTAGAAATGAGTATAGCTATTGCTTATCTTAGGGCTCCATTTTCTTGCAATTTCATACTCTTTTATTTTCAATCTGTATGTCTTTATTGTTGAAGTGAGTTTCTTGTAGACAGCATATTTTAGGGTCTTGTTTTGTAATTCATTTAGCTAGTCTATATCTGTTAATTGGAGAATAAAGTTCATTTGCATTTAGAATTACAGTAAATCCTTGAGTTATGAGTAACCTGACATATGAAAAACTTGGATTTTGACCAGAATTTTAATTTTAACTTAAGACCCAAGTCTTGAGTCACACCTTGAATACTGGCTGCTTGTGCTTCTAGGTGGTCTTAGAAAAGATTTGACCCTTAAGGAGGAATGTTGCAACATCCTATCCTGCATAGGGTCATATCAGGCTGGTGAGTGGGGCTTGGCAGGACTATCCAGAAGAGTCTGGGAGGAAGACAGGCAATCGCCTAAGGGATGCAGGACACTTACAATCAGAAAAATTATCTTGTCTCTGATTTCCTTCACTTCCACATACATTTTTCCCTTGGGTTAGAGGTATTCGGTTTATATTACCAAAAAAACCTTCCAAACAAATGCTGGTTCCCTTGTATCTCAATGGAGTTGCCGTGGAGCCAGATACTAAGTCAGGAACCTTCTGCTGTGGCACCATAGTGAGTCCGTCATGCTCCTCTACAATCCTGCTTTGGTGGACAGAAGTGACAACTTGCCTAACTTATCACTCATATTGTGCAATTTGACCCTAAAAATTTGTTGAGGGTGATGTTTAAACTTTGGTCTGTGCTATCTTCAATAAAAAAATCTTTAACTTGGACAGATAAGGAGAGAGAGCTGATTTAGTGACAAGTCTGAATTGTATAATATTTTAAAATGATGCTGTGACTTGGATTTCCTGTGTGTAAGATGAAGGGGTAGGGTTTTTTGAGTGTCAATCTCCTACAATCCTTAATCAATAATGAATGAATGCTGTCCCAAAGTATCTAAGAAAGTAAGAGTACCTGGTACAGGGTTAGTTACGGTGCCACAGTGACACCAAGAGATGTCAAAATCTTGGTCCTTATAAGCTACTTATAATTACTGTGAGATGAGACTCTCTGGAACACCTTACCCTTTGTTTCTTCCAGTCTTCCTCCTAAAGGAAGGTCTCAGTGCTCGTTCTTAGCTGATATGTGACAGAAGCTGAATGAATGTGTTGAATTGTGAATGAGCACTAAGTATAATCTTGCACAGAGAATATGTAATCGTCAGTAAATGCTGACCATAATTTTCTTTTGTCATCAGCAAACTTCTTTTCCTTTAGACAGTTTAGTCATTGCTTCCTCGGGAAAACCTTCCAGCTCTACCTCAGTATGCTCAGTCCTGCTCCCCAGGGGCTGTGCCACGCCTGCCGCTTTGTAGACACACGGTACTTACCATGTTCTTTGAAGGAAGTAAGGAAGAAACAGAGGACTGAAAATATAAAAAATGTTCTCAGTAACCTGACAGTAGTCGTGATAGTAATTTTCTGTCAGTTTGACTAGATGCTGGGGTCCTCAGGTACCTGGGTACCTGGTCCCTGAGTATATTTCTGGGAGATCTAAGCTTCTAA
>PVIR01014551.1:0-40002 GCA_004026965.1 Petromus typicus | reverse complement strand
GGGCGCTCCTCTGGCGTGGGCCTGGAGACAAGCAAACTCCAAACCCGGCGCAGATTCAGTGACCCATATATTTCTAATTCATGGTATTCTGGTTAAGCTGATGATAAAAGTTTCAGAGATAAAGATAATGATTTCTGTTGAAAATCATTATTGCAGAGATAGTAAAATATTTCTGCTCAGAGAATTACAGCTTTTGAGTAGACAGGAGTCTACTTATTCATGAAAAGATCATTGTTCTCTGGTCTTGTTTTCAACAACTGTAAAGTACCTCTTTCAACTGTCCAGCATTTTCTATTGTCTCACTTTGCCCTTTTTAAATGACAGACTACCTTTCTCTAGTTTCCATTAATAAGCATTAAGTCCGCTATCATTTATTCTTCCCCTAGGAGGAGATTAGCAAGACTTCTGCATATCTTAGTTAAACTATGTTTCTGGCTTTAGCAAACAAATTGTCTATTGTCAAAGCCCTATTGTCTGCTGGCACAGTATAACCTTGAAATGTGCAATTGCTCTGAGACAGTCACAAGCATGGTTGAGACAAGATGACTTGAAAAATGATCAGTATATCTTTTTTTTTATTATTTAAGTCTGGATCAGCACCCTCTAATAGACCTTCTTACAGTTATGGAGGAATTCTTTATCTGTATGGTTCAACACTGTAGGACCAGACACAAATGACTACTAGACTTGAAATGTACTTAGTACAACCAGAGAGCTGAATCTTTAGCTCTATTTAATTGTCATACTTGGCCTTGTGTGGCTAGTGGCTACAGTGTGAACAACTTGGCTCTAAATTATTATTTTAGATTGTAGTGGACTAACCATGAGACATTCTTTCCGCATCTCATTTTATTGCCCCTCAAATGCTTCCCTTGAATATAAATTCTATAAAATCTATATATTCTTTGAAAGAAAGTTGTTGAGGCCACTGATGAGTATGCAACAGATGCTATACTATTACTCTAGCCTCAGTATTGGAAAATGTGTAACTGTGTCAAAAAGCTTGCCTGCAACATGTAACTTACTATATTATATCTTTACACTTGTTTTAAGGAGCCAAAGTGGTCATGTATCTCTAGAGAGCTCATAGATTATAGAGCCTCTTAAAGACATTATTTTGTTCTTCAGTTCTTCATCTTGTTTTTGTCCCTCAATCCTATCTGCCTATTTTTGTACTTATTTTAAATTGGTAACTGGTGACACTGTGCTTATCTTTGTTTTCTATAAACACTCAAGATAAAAATAAATTAACCCATCTTTTATGGAAAAGGTATTCAGTTTCCTCAAGGTGCTGATTCCCTAAGCCTTTCATTATCATCATTATTTTTGTTGTTGTCTAAATTACTTCCAGTTTCTGTGCATGTCATATCAGCTGTTGACCCAAAATGGAAACTAGGACAGTTTAAACACCTCAGAGAAAATGAGAATAAAAAGCACTATCTTATATATAAGTAGTTAGATTACAATTTCTTCATTTCAATATTATGCTTGTTATGATACTAAGAAAACTTGATACTATGAAACTTGCAGGTAAACTTAACTTTTGAGAAGACCTTGAATTGTACCAAAAAGGCAGCATCGCCCCAGGTTGTGAGAGCGGAAATTTGTTACAGAAAGGGCTATCTCAGAGAATACCAAGACTAATTTAACAATGTATTTTTACAACATCCGAGAGGGTGTGACTTAGTGATATTAGGTAGAATTAGCTGTTATTCACTTGCTCTGGGTTGAGTTTATTTTAGGGGTCTTCTTGTTAAACATATCTGCTACAGGTTTCTTTTCAAAAAAAACCAAAAAACAACTTGATGAAACTCAGTATGTCCTTTCACTGTCAGAGTTCCTGGTGGCTGAACAAAGTTTGAATAAGTTACTTTTTTTCTAAGCTCAAGGAACATTTTGTTTCTCACTTGGAAAAGTATCCATCACTTGTCATTCTTATACAATGAATATCTGAATGTGTCATATTGGAGCTTCAATGTTTTAAAAGTCTTTTAGTGTACCTTTTGATTTACTTTTATATTTATTTACATAGATATCTTTGTTATGTGAACTCTGCAATTTTGACTAAAATAATGCAACAAATTACAATCCTGTTCTTCATTGCAAGGACAAGGCTCAACTGAACAGCTAACTCTTAAATAATTAAAGAGGAAAGTAGGTCAAAGCCATGTATTAAATGAGGAGCTCCAAAGGTAGCTATATCAGCTATTGTGATGTTAGAGATGCCTCTCAAAGATGTAAAGTTATTAAGTTGCCTTCGGAGCTGGCCTTTTGCTTCATTTAAATGTATGGAACGGACCTCAAAGATTATCTTCACATTGAATTAAATATTAACTTGGATTGGCTTCATCATTTAATACATGGCATTTATATTTCAAGATAGAAAATAACTTTTATTGATTTGAAAACTCTAATTACAATATAGTTCCCTAACAATGTGTCCTTGGAACATGGTAATTATCCAAACACTCTTTTCATCCATGCACTATATTACATTTGGATCCACTTAAAAGTCATCCAGTTAAAGTCATACCCCTCTTAGTTCAAGGCCTTAGTGAAAAAGAACAAACATGAAAGGATTAGTTTTCACATTTTCATCTGCTACTTTCACACTTATTCCCTGTAGTTTCAGAAAGTTCCTATCAAGGTCACTAATATTCTGCACAATAATAGTCCTATGTTCAATTCTCAGTCTTTACTTTCTTGACCTCTCAGCAGCTTAGGAAGGAGCTGACAATCCTCTCACTGAAATCAGTTTTTATTTGGAGTTCTAGGTTTTCCTGCTATCCCACTGGTTGCCTCTTCTCACTTAACCCTGCTAACCTTCCTCCTGTTCTTGACTTCTAAATGATGGAGTGGCCCAGAGCAGCCTTTGAATCTTTTTAACAAATGAATACCTTTTCTCTTGGTGACCTCACAAGTCCTGAGGCTTTTAAATACTGTCTAGTTGATGATAACTCCAAACTTTATGTCTGCTTTGATTGCTTTCTTGAAGATCAGATTCATATGTCATCATTTACTTATACTTCTCCTCAAATTAAAACCATAAATTTAAATTCTTCTTTCAAATCTTCTGTCTCCAAAGTGGTCCTACTTTATTATGTAGTCACTCTCATTACCCAATGGCTTTAAGGCAAAGTCTAGGAGCCATTTTGAATTCTCTCCTTTCCCTTTCATCTGTTTTCCACTCCAGTATGACGTCATGTCTCTTTTTTTCAACGTATATCCTCATGCCGACCATTTCTCATTGCTTCTACTCCCTTACTGTACAGGGCCGGATGTAAAGCCTGGAAAATAGGCCCTTTTATCTCAGACTCTTTATCTCATTTTTCAGCAGTTCCTGTCCACCCTATTTCACAATATATTCAGACTCTCATTGCTTCTGACAACAGCACAGCTACTACCCTGGAAAATAGTCATAACTTCCTAATCGCATAACTTCAGTTTCATGTCTGCCTTCCTGTAGTGCAGGCTTATATTTCAAAAACATGAATAAAATGGATTTCTTTTCTACTGAGAACTCCTCATTGGTTTTCTCATTCTATATACTAAACTGATAATTCTTTTTTATTTACTTTTTAGTACCAGGGATTGAACTCAGGACCTTCTGCTTGTGAGGCAGGCATCAGAAGCACTGAGCTAAATCCTTGACTTCATTCTATATATTAAATTAGATGTAAACCAATAACATGATGTGTGAAGTCTGTATGATCTGAAGGTTGGCTACTTCTCCGAGTGCTTCTTCTGTCACATTTCCTTTCATTTTTCTCCCTCAGCCACACTGGCCTTCTTGCTGCTCTTTGACACACAAATCCCATCTCGCTTAAAACGCTGCATTTCAAGTTTCCTGTACTTAAAATATTTTGTTACCCTAGTTCACATGATTCCTTTCATGTAGGTTGAAATATTAACTCCTCAGAGACTTCTTCTCAGCCTAACCCATCTCACAACTCAGGCTTCACCAAAAACAGCCTCGGAGATTTAATGCAAACCCAAATAAATGATGGGCGCTTTAACCAAGGGCACAGCCTCTGCGTCCTAAGAGCCAAGACTCAACCCTTAAGGCAACCATTCCATAGGAACCGTAAGCCAGACAATTCCTTATCCAAACTCAGTTACTTTAAATTTTCTGTACTTTGCTTTCTGTAAACAAAGGAGAGATGACAGTAGAGTATAAAGGGGATGCTTAGGAAAGAGGAAAGTGATCATAGGAAGAGGAGGATGAAATGGGAAGTGAAAATAAGCAAAGTGTGTTATATGTATGTTAAATTGCTACAATGAAACCCACGATTTGACTAACTAATATATATTAACAAATACATATATCTGTCATAAGCTATTATATATGTATTAAAATAATTTTCTTTCCTTTTATTTTAGTAAAATCCCTAATTCTGCTATTATAGTTGAGTTTTTACTTAGTATATCTATTCGTAGAAGTGATTGAACCAGTGCTGTCTAATAGAAATATGAGCCCCCTTTATGAGTTCAAATTTTCTAGTAGCCACATTAAAAAGTAAACAGAAATAAGTGGGACTGGTACTAATAATGTATTTTATTTAAAAATGAATACATTAAGAGAGTGCCTTCTCAGGATGCAGTTGATAATACTCTTAATGAGTAACACAGTATTCCTTTTTGATACTGTGTTCAGAATCCTCCGTGCATTTTACACCTATAGCACATTTCAGGTTACAATGACCACATATCAAGTGGACACAGTAGCACTTGTATGGCTTGTATGGTCTGTGCCTGGGGAAGCACAGACCTAAGGGATAAATAAATACACTTATTCTTTTTTTTTTTTTTTTAGGTTTTTTGAGACAGGGTCTCACTTTGTGGTTCAGGCTGGCCCTGAGCTCAGCCTCCAACTCACATCACAGTAATCCTCCTGCCTCTGCCTCCCGAGTGCTGGGATTACAGGCATGAGCCACCACGCCCAGCACTGTGGTATGTGGTAGTGATTGCTGCTGGGTGTGGGTCTCCACACCCAGTATTGTTATGTGGTTACCGGGGAATCGAACCCGGGTCCTTGCGCTTGCAAGACAGGCGCCGGAGCCACTGAGCTAACTCCCCGGCCCAAAATACACTTATTCTTAAGATACAAATTTTGTATGTACTTCTGTCAAAATATAAATTAAAATAAATATAAACCAACATTGTAACCATATTTTATATGTTTTTCAAAAGATTTTTTTCAAAATATTCAGAATTATCTTTTAAGGTTAAAAGATAAACATAACTTACAATTAGTGTTAACATTTTAAAGTCAAACTTACTTAAGCTGACATTTTATGTCTGTTTTGAAATCTCAATTATGTTACAACATATCTTCATAAAGGCAAAACTCTAGCATTCAGTGCTTATTTAGTCATTTCAAAAATTGATGTAGTTCATGTATATTATGTCTTTATTGACATATATAGTAACTTAGTAATAACATGACTTACTTAAAATTGTTCCTCTAGGGCTATGTGCTAATTTATTTGTACCTCCAGATCCACAACTGGAATAAAAATAAAAGTGAGGAATGCACCAAAAGACACCAGTGGTCAATGATACACAATAATATATTCAATCATATTGAGAGAATGGATACAAGAAGTAAATTACTTTTTCGTGTCTAAGTTTTTTGTGTTACTCCAATTTTCCCCTAATGTCCTAAGCAGCACACAAGTCCACCTCCAGTGACAGCAGTTGGATAACCCATAATAGCATTTAGCAAGTATAGAGCAAGTGATGTTGGGAGATACATCTCTGTACTTGGATGAGTTTAGTCATGAAAACAGAGCTTGGGATTGAGTCCAGATTATTTTGTCTGGGTATTATACATTTGGTATTTTATCTCCAGTCACCAGTGACAAAGTTCTGTATATTCTTTAGAGAGAGAGAGGGAGAGAGAGAAAGAGATACATAAACAGACAGAAGCATATCTCAAGATAAACATTCTCTGCTGTTTGAGTCTGAGAACAGAACACAGATTGCTTATCAGGAAACTAGGTAACAGACTTCTTTGTTTTCACTGACTGCCTCATTACTTTCTTCTCTAACTGTTGAGACTGCATGTTTCAGCAAATTATCAGCAGTGTGCATTTACTTTAGGATTTATTTTCTATAGAACCCAGGCTGAATTGTTACTCCTCAAAGTTTATTAGGGAGAGTTTCACAATCATGTTGGTAGATTTCTTTCAGTTACCTGAGAAGAATTTATTTATATCCAATGACTAAAACAAATTTTAATACTTACTCTCAGATTTCATTTTTTTGAAAATCAAGCCAACTATTATATTTTGGCTGCCCAGTTTTTACTGCCAATGTCTAAGTTTTTCAGTTAGCATTTATTGAGGACTTACTACTCATCATCACTCAAAGAACTTTGTTTGCATTATCTCCTATAGTCTAGATAACATTTTAAGAGATACACTATTATATTTGTTTTATAGTTGATGCTATTCAGGCTTGACTAGGTCAACTAATTTGCCCCAGGTTGCTTGTACAAATTCATATAGCTGACAGGCAACAGAAGTGTGGCTGGAGCTCCTCTTGTGAATCCAGTCTCCACCCTTAATCATTGTGCCAAACTACTCTGTGGTAGGACATCTGATCACTTAGAATAACTCCTTGTTCAGGATTGAATACTCAGTTTCCCACTCTCTTTCACCACCCATGTATCCACCAAATGTGTATTTTTCTTTATCACTGGGACCAATAATATATTACAACATCCCTTTAGTTCTACTTGTTTCAACTTCAGTTGGATCCACCCTTCAAACTCTCCACCATTGGATGCCATTACTATCCTATTTCTCTGCTCTAAGCTCTGTATTTCTTTTTGTAAAATGAATTACAGTGCATTTTAAGTATACATTATTTTCACATTTATCATTGAGAATCTGTACCTGTACAGGATATGTATTGATTCTTATTTTTCCCTTTTCTCTGGCCTCCCTCTAGCCTCTCCACCCCTTAAATACATAAGCTTTATTTCCATTTTTCCTTTTTAAATTCAAATATTTTCTTTCCTTTCTTTGCTTCCCCTTACGCCCCACCCCCAAGTTCCTCTTCCTCTTTGAAGGTTCTCACCTCCAAAAGAATGGCTGCTATCGAGAAATCAATCAACAACAAATGCTGGTAGGGTTGTGGGGAGAAAGGAACCCTTCTTCACTGTTGGTGGCAATGTAGACTGGTGCAACCACTGTGGAGATGAGTGTAGAGATTCTTCAGAAAACTAAGATGAGAGGTCTCATTTGACCCTGCTATTTCCTTGCTGGATGTATTCATGAAACAATTAAAAGCATCATATCACAGTGACATATGTACACCCATGTTAATAACACCACAGTTCGTAATAGCTAAATCATGGAAATAGCCCAAAGGCCCACTAACTGGAGACTGGATAAAGGAGATGTGAGTTTCTTTTTTTATAAAATGGAGTATTACTTAGCCATAAAGAATGATAACTCAGAGATGTTTATACCTAAATGGATTCACATTGAGGCTATATTCATATGTGAAATTTGCGTAAATACCACATAATTTCTCTAGTGTGAGAAACTGAAAGTATAAATGAGGTCCAAAATGGTATTGTGAAATACTTTCTGTATTTCTATGGTTCATGCTGGAGAAAAGGCCAAAATGTCTCATTAACCTGAGAGCTTTTAAACCACTCATTTGATTTCAAAATGTTTTTCATTTTTCAAGCATTTACAGTGATCAAGTAGTGTGATAGATGTTGGAAATTTAGGAATACAGAATGAAATGTGCCTTTAACTAGATCACAAATAAATAGAAAGCCACATTTGGGTTTGTCCCAGTGTTCTGTTAACAGCTGTGACTCTGTGTCCTTGTGAAAGCATGAGAATTAATGGCAGTGACTGCTTCCTTAGTCTTGGTTTAAAAGGTGTTTCTACATACAATTACATCTTGGAGACTGTATATCCCTTCATCATGTGTCAGGCCAGTATTCTTCCTTAACTCGATATCTTAAGGCATGACTTTCTTTCCAATGCACATGCTTTCCCTTTGCTGTGCCAGCAGAAAGATTCTCTTAGTTGGTAGTATCCAAATGTTAACTACACTAAAGGAGAGGAATAAGTATGAAGAGGAAAAAGAAGGAGGAGAGAGACAGAGAGAGAGACAGAGAGAGAGAGAGACAGAGAGACAGAGAGAGACTGAGAGATAGAGACAGAGAGACAGAGAGACAGAGACAGAGACAGAGACAGAGAGACAGAGAGGGAGGGAGAGAGAGAGTGCTGACTAGACTAATATGACTTGTGAGAATAAAAAAAACTGAAGATAAAAAGTAATATACCATAATGAGGGGCTGTCAAGTGAATTTTTAACTAGGATACTATTAGAGAGGTGTTCTGAAGAGATTCAGAGGTGATAAAGTCTTGGAAACTTGTAGGTTGAATTTGAGATGTTTATAATTCATGCAGAAGAAGGTTGAAAATGCAAATCTAAAATTTAAACATACTATCTTTGTGGGATTTAAAGATCTTGGCATTAACAGTATGAAAAAATTACCTGATGCAGAGTATATAAAATTGAGAAGCAAGTCAAGATGTTAATTGTTGTGAACACTGTTGTTGAAGGCAAAAATGGAGAAATTAAACTTATAATGGAGACTGATACATGGCAGGGTCAGGAGAAAGAAGAATGATGTCAAGTCACATGCCAGAGAAGTAGTTTCAAAGACTACTTTCAAAGGAAATTGTTAAATGTTGTAGGGAGGATAAATTTGACAATTAGCAAAACATTTAGTTACATTTAGCTACTGGAAGGTCATTGGAAATCTCTGCAATGGCAATTTTAGGAGGAATTGTCATAAACCAGACTGTAGTATGTTGAAAAAGTAAATTAACTGAGCATAGACTACCCTTTTAAGTTTTTTTGCAAAGAACTGAATGGGAAAATAAAATATTCTTATGAGGAAATATAGGAGCAATGGAGAGATTATTGCTTGCTTGCTTTGAAGATGGAGGATGCAATACATTTTTAGGTATCTCAGAAATAAAAAGGGGAACTGAATTAATGAAGTGAGATCACTGAGGAAGGACAACATGAAGTTTATGGTATAAGTACTTGAACTAGAAATATACACTGAGACTGGAGAGAAGGGGCAAGTTTTATATATATGTGTATGTATAAGTTTTATATATGTGTAAATCGTATATATAATAGACGCATATATTTGTTGAGGAAGATGGAACATAAAGGTGTGAGAGATTATATATCTTTTTTTTTTTTTTTTTAGGTTTTTTTGAGACAGGGTCGCTTTGTGGTTCAGGCTGGCCCTCAGCTCAGCCTCAAACTCACATCACAGCAATCCTCCTGCCTCTGCCTCCTGAGTGCTGGGATTACAGGCGTGAGCCACCACGCCTGGCACTGTGGTATGTGGTACTGGTTGCTGCTGGGCGTGAGTCTCCACACCCAGTATTGTTATGTGGTTACCGGGGAATCGAACCCGGGCCCTTGCACTTGCAAGACAGGCGCCGGAACCACTGAGCTAACTCCCCGGCCCCTTTTTTTTTTTTTTTTTTTTTTGAGACAGTATTTCACTGTGCAGCTCAGGCTGGCTCTGAGCCCACTATGTGGCCCTTGTGAGCCTCAAACTCACAACAATCTTCCTGTCTCTGCCTCCTGAGTGCTGGGATTATGGGCATGAGCCACCATACCTGGCACTGTGGTATGTGGAACTGATTGCTGGTGGGCATGAGTCACCATACCCGGCATTGTTGTAATGTGCTTACCAGGAATCAAACTCGGGACCTTGGACTAGCAAGGCAGGTGCCAGAACCACTGAGCTAAATCCCTGGCCCCAAGAGATTATATCTTTTGGGCACAGTATCTTCTGTTAGAACAGGATGGAAAAGATAGCTATCTTGTCAACTCAGTGATGATTTATTTATTTATTAAAAATGTTATTGTGAAATAGATACATTTTATATACATATCATGGCCACACTCAATACTGACAGTTTGTACCAGTATATGACATGACTTGATTCTCATTTTTCTCATTCTCCTGTCCACCCTACAACCTTCCACCCCCTATATATAAGCTTTGCTTCCCTTTTTTTGATTACATCACAATTTTTCTTACCGTTATCTTTTCTCTGATATGAGATACTGAAAATGTAAAGTACTTCTAGAATGTATATTAGATATTGTAAAACAGAAAACATTCAAAGAGAAATGTGGGTAAGGGTAAGTAAGGAGCGATGATTTCTTGATAATAAATGCTCCACAAATTTGAATTTCACAGTTCCAAAAATCTAAAGTAAAACTTTACTCAGCTGTTTCAGAAAGGGAGCATGTAATGGGTTCTTATAACGTAATACAAAGAAATTTACTAGTTTATCAAAAGAAAAAAGTCTTATTTATTTTACTTATGAGGATATCCTCAAAGTATGTCCATTTCAGTATAAATGATTCAAGCTTATCATTTTTTTATGGCAGAGATATCGCATCCTTTCTCTGGTATGAGAAAATAAAGATGTAAATGAGTCCTAGAATTGTATGTTATATATTGTGAAATAGAAAATGCTCAAAGTAAAATAGGGTGAAGGGGGAAAAATAATGAGATTATAACAAAAAAGTAAGGAAACAAATTTTATGTATATGGGAGGGCGGTAGGGTGGGTAGGGCTATGGGAAAAAATGAGAATTAAGTTGTGTCTTATACTGGTACAAATCCCCATTATAGAGTACAATCATGATGCGTATATGTAATGTACCAATAAAGATTAAAAAAAAAAAGAAAAAAGTCTCCTTTTAGCTGTGAACATTGGAGGAATTGTAGCTATAGTAGGTTTCATTAAAGGATATTCTTTGTCCAGGGATTGGACATAGCACTGTGTGGAAGACAGTCAGGCTGGCCAGCCATTGCGATCAGAGATACAAGGCTTTAACCTTGGGACTGAAGTTCAGACATTGTTCAAGGCTGGAGAAGGTGGGCAATAATAGAAATTTGAGTTCTAGGGAAACTACTACTGTCAGATGATATAGTTCCCATAGAGGTTGAGTAAGAAAAATAATTATTTCCAGGGAAAAGCAAAAATATACTTATCAAGACAAAGGCAGGATTCTCATTGATGCCTTAATATTGAGGATTAAAATTAAAATTATATGCTTTATGAATACAATACACCGGTCAAAATTATGGCTATACATTGGAATCACTTGGAGAATTTTTCAATCACTAACGCTTGGGTGCCATTCCAGACAGTCTGATTTAATTGTCCTGGGAAAGACTCTGGACATTGGGTACTCATAGGCCCTGTCAGGTGATCCTAGTGGGTGGCCAAAATTCAAATCCATGAATTAAACTACAATCTATCCCAGAGATGGAAATGAAATAGAAAAAATCAGATAGATCTTAATGTTTCTGAGTTTCTGGACTAAATGGATGAAATCTGATTTCATCATTTCTCTGAAAACTTCTCTGCAAGCTCCAACGTCTCTGACTTTCTATGAATGTCCTGATTTGAGTTTAGGACTGAACCATTTTGTTGTTTACTACTCACAGAAGTTTTCTGACTTCCTATTGTCAGCCTTCTTCTGAACCCACAATCCTCTTAATTAAGATTGGATTTGTTTCCCTGAAAGCATTTCCAGGGTGTCTTCCCCCACTCTTGTTTTGATCCACTTTACTCACAACTCAAATATTTAAAAACCTGATTACCTCTTGTACAAATTGTATAAATTGTCCCACATTTGGTCACCCTGATTTCTAGCGTTTACCTTTCAATATCCCCGAAGACACCTTAGAAAGGTGCTTTCTTTTATGTATCCTATAGGTACTCCAGTCTTCACGGTATTTCTGAGCTATTCTCAAAATTTCACTTGAAAGAACTCCATCATCTACTGCCAAGTTCTCAGCTTGACACGAAAGACTTTTGTGAAAGACTCCATTCACTCTTATCTATTTTAGTTCACCTGATTGTGTTGGTGACAGTTTCCAGCCTGCTGTCAGATTTTCATCTTAAGCATGTGTTTCTCCACCTTCATTTGAGGGATTTCTCCAGAAGTCTGGGACCTTTGACAGGGAGACTTAGTTGCAATCCAGAGATGTGGGCATGTAGTAACCTTTATTCTGCAAGCCTCAACTAGTGGAGGATGGACTTGACCAAGAAATGCTTCTGCTTCTTCATCCTCCAATGGGATAATTCTGCACTGTGCTGCATATAGATTGCTGGGGGTTTTCTGATAGGTGCTTTATGTGGACTGGGTCTCAGTAGCTCATAGATATATCTTGCTCATCAACATATACACTTTCCTCATACACTTTCTTCTTCGTTAATAATTCCCTCATTAACTTACCCTAGATTAATTCCCAAGGAAACTAGAGGTACTCAAGTCCTTATCATAGGGTCAACTTGGAGAGAAACCCAAGTTAAAGATTGCCTTTTGCTATACGTGACGCCAATTCATCTTAAAATCCACTCTGGATTAAATTGGATGACTTGAAATTCCCAGAGTATTTTCTCTTCTCCTGTCATTATTCGCATTACACTTTTTGTTAGGAAACCCTTACTCCCTTTTAAAACACTATCACCTTCCTCAGACCCAGATAACACACAGCCTCCATTAAATCATGTTTAGTTTCTTATGACTGAGAAGATCTCTGGGTCTTTTGAATTCTCATAACTCTTTTGTATGTTTCTCTTAGTGGATATACAATTGGAAAACTGCCTAATATTTTGCCAGCAAGACACAGACACAGACACAGACACAGACACACACAGACACACAGACACAGACACACACACACACACACACACACACAGGACTCTCTCTCTCTCTCTTCCTTTCAAATTTTATATGCTAAGTTTTTCTCACTCTTTAAACAGTTTTAAAAACAATAGAATTTTAAAAATGAAACAAAAAGATATAAACTTTTATGTTCTGTATGTCATAAAGCAGAAAAAACAGTGGTTATTATTGTCACCAACAGATTTGGCTGTTTTCAAGCTTTTGTGTCAGGAAACTTCTGTTTCTTTTTCACTGAATACTGTTTAATTAAATAGAGAAAAGTGCTACAATGCAAACTTTCCCTCCGAAAGAAAATGTACATTCTTTCCAAAGCAGCCTCACCATCAGACCTTAACTCCTTGAAGATGGAAAATTTCCGAGTTACCTATGATAAGCCTCTATACTTACATGTCTATTTATATTTTGCTACTATTATTTATAGAGTATTTGGAAATACTAGAATTAACTACATGCATTTCAGTTTTTTTTTAGTATTGTCAAATGCATAATAACTTGAAAATTTTTTAATTAAAAATTTAAATTAGTACAAGTTTGGAGCACATAATGAACTCTTCATTATGGGGAATTTGTACATATACACAACACATTTTAGTTCTTTTATTGTACCCTTCTCCTCTCCTCCTTCAAACCCCTTTACCCTTTCAACCCTTTTTCATTCTCCACTTGCAAAAGTTCTCCTAGTTTTTCCTTTTAATTAATTTTTTCTTCAAACCCATTCCTTCCTTCCCCTCCCCAATCTCTATCCTATGTTTCAGTTTCCACTTTTGTAAAATGAATTTGGAGAAACCGTTAATAATGTAAATTCAATACAACAATTATACCAAAAAGATGCAAAATAGGTATATTTCTTTCTTCAAATTAAACACACACACCTATGCAATCTAAAATTTAGTATTTACAAACTTATTATTGGATTTTTACTTTAAATTCTGGATGTTCTACTAACTGGAGACTAATTTGAATGCAGTGGTAAAAGTAGAAGGTAATAATTATGAAATCAATAATTATGCTGTTATTAATGATTCCATCTCAGACTAAAGAGAACCAAAAATTAATCAAAAACATAGTCCATGAAAGAGAAATGTGTTTGGGAGCATACTGGGGCATAGGCACATGATCATTATTCAGCACTAACCAGAACAATGGTGCAGATAAGCAAAGATAAAACCCATGCCACTGACCCTGTAAATAGTCTCAGGATTTTGAAGGACTTTTCTCACACTTTTTTTTGCACAAAATCAGGCTGCCATTGAATCTACTGTCAGAATAAGTAAAGGATTTGATGAAAAAGTTGTTTATATACTACATGGATATTTCCACAGAAGAAATCTATTGCCTGGCCTTTTGTGACTCCAAAAGGTAACACCAATACACAGTGATATTTCCTTTACTAGCGTACAAATGAGGTTCTTATATTTAGGAGCAAATTATCAACTGTGTAAGGAAATTCATGTTCCTATAGTAAATACTAAATGTTCTTATAATAAATACTACAAGGTGACTCCAGTTATTATAAATATGATTATTATTCTAAATGATAAGGATGAATAACATGACTATAATTCTACAGTCTGGTAGATAATTTTTTGTTTAATAAATTTTGAGTAGATTGATAGAAAAATATGGGTAAGACATAATTTTAAAGGATTCAAAAATTGTAGGGAATTATTTCACTAACTCCATGTGAAAATTCACTTTTCTTTTGAAATAAAGATCATGACTTTGTCTCTTGAGATTGATTACCCTCTAGCCATTGGGAAAGCATTAAAATGACATACACACTTCTAGGTACAGTTAAGATCAACATTTTTCTCTTTCGTGTCTTATAATATACTCAATCTTTTATATAGTGCTCTCAAAGTTCTTTTTCAAATAAGATTCTATCCAACAAATGTTTATCGAGACTCATATATACAAGGCCTGTGCTAAGCTGTGAGGGGTACAAATGTGAATAAAATAAGATCCTTGCCCTCAAGGAGTTTGCAGATACCCAGGGACAATTTATTTATGATCATTCTTTGCAGTGAACTACTTCTTTAATAGTGTGAAGGATTTTTTAAAAATACATGGCAGAGCTACTGGAGGCAAATCTTGATTAACTGTGATGTTTTATGTCTCCTAATAGTGATCAAAGAAATCTTATAAACTTTTACACCCTAGTCATTAAAAAAAAATTTACATTTAACTAAAAGAGTTGAAATTAGCTTTGTCATTTTCTTTTTATACTAAGGAGTACCTTTAAAAATTTCATGCCATTTAGAACAACAAATTCTTTCTTTTTTTTTTTGAGACAGGGTCTTGCTTTGTAGTTCACGCTGGCCCTGAGCTCAGCCTCCAACTCACATCAAGCAATCCTCCTGCCTCTGCCTCCCGAGTGCTGGGATTACAGGCATGAGCCACCACGCCCGGCACTGTGGTATGTGGTACTTGTTGCTGCTGGGAGTGAGTCTTCGCGCCCAGTATAGTATGTGGTTACTGGGGGACTGAACCCAGGTCCTTGCACTTGCAAGACAGGCGCCGGAACCACTGAGCTAAATCCCCAGCCAGAACAACAAATTCTTAAGTATGTATGACATTCAACAGATGGCTACCACATATACACTGCAATAGTACAAACCTGTGTGAGGTTCAGAAAAAGACATCTTGGGCAGAACCAGAACAAAGCAACTCTTTTGTTAATCATGCAGGGCGGGTAGACGTTTCAATCGCAAAATCAAGAACATTGACTACCCCAAAGATGTGTAGCGGTTTTAAAATATAATAACCATCTACCCCATTTCTTGTTGCAATTTGAGTGTTTACTGCTTGCATATTAATGATGTGACAAAGTCTTATCAACAGTCTTATCCATCACTGGGAATACACAGTTGCTAAACTGCCCTGGCCTCATGACAATGGTCAACTGTTATTCTCCACCTAATATTCTCACATCTTCTGAGCCCGATCAGAAAGACTAACAAGTCTGAGATTGATCCCCATTTCCCTGAGACCCTTAAGATAATTTTTCAGCAGTTTTCCTATCCTTGGAAAAGATGCTTTCATTCTGGTTCTTGTTGAAAGCAAAGTTCTTCTGTGCTGTGCCTAATCTTACTTTGAGAGAATAACATGATTCTGGAAGATTACAGGCTTGTGTCTCATAATCTTGGCTCATTAGGCCCTAATAGCATATATATCCATGTAGAATAGCAAGTACTTAGAGAGTAACACCAACAACACACCTCAAAATACTTCTCATAGCTTTCTGGGGAGGTAAAACTTTTATTTTAATCATTAAAAAACTTTGTGTAATTCATCTCTCAGAACTATCTTTCTCTCTTCTTCCCTCCCTTCTATAGTTTTTGGTGATAAATACATAGTGGACCTACAATTTACAAATAAGCAAATATTATCCAGAAACATTGATGTCTAATCCCCGTTCCATTTCTGTAGATATTTTTTAGAACTTCTGGGTTTGTTACAGACAGAGATCTTGATGTACAGTTTTAAATATAATGGATGAATTGAAAAAAATTTGATGGTAAAAGTGAAAAAATGGAAACAAAGCTTATGTATATAGGGGGTAAAGGAGTTGAATGGAGGGCAATGGAATGGGAAAAATAAGAATCAAGATATACCATGTACACGTACAACTTCTCAATGATGATGTGATCATAATGTATACCAAAAATGTACCAATAAACTCAATGAAGAAAAAATACAATGGATCTATTAACAGTCCTATGTACTGGTCACCAATGTTTTAGTATAAGCATACAACAGATAGCTATATAATTTCCTTCCATTACAAAATGTTGTATATATATATATATATAAAACCTGTGCATGGTTGCCCATGTATTTTCCTATCTGTAGATATTTTCTTCTAATCTTCCAAAATAGGAAATGATGATTTTAAATGTTTAAGTACTTTTACTCCACATACCATCTTTTCTTCTAAAAAAGTATTTGAAATGACTACCATTAACTTAAACCATCCAGTCAAGATATCCAGCATATGCCTTTGAGGTCAAAGACATATTTTAAAACCCTTCTAAATTCTCATAACTATGGCATACAGATCTTCTGTGTTCCCTTCAAATTGCACTTCCTCAAATTTTCAAGCAATTTAGAGTCAATAAAACCACAAATTGGTTCCTTTGAAAGATTGTAGTATTTTTAAATTTGATCAGATTGACCCAGGACAACAGATGGAAGATTCAAATTATTAAGTCAGTAACAGTGAAGACATTACTATCAACCCCACAGAAATAAAATTAATTATAAGAGAATACTATGAACAGTTGTAGAGCAACAAACTAAGTTACCTAAAAGAAATAGAAAATTTTCCAGAGGCATCCAAACTACCAAACCTGACTCAGTAAAAATATAAGATCTCAAGAGTTCTAAATTAGCAAAGAGTTTGAATATTTATTAAATTCCAACAAAATTACCAGCACACATGGTTATGTGAAGATATGTCTTTATGTACTGTTCAATGATATGTAAAGAAAAAGATTCATATTACCTTGCTAGTTACCCTATTTAAAGGAGAAATTTAGTTACTTAATTAATGTTATTCTTCTCCCTGCTGGCTAGAGGCAAAGCTGTCGTCTTGACTGGAAGACAATGAAGTGTTGATGCGGAAGGAAGATACAGGTATATTGATTATATTAGCTTTCTTGTTAGTAGGACACAATACCTGACACCCATGACTCTACATTGTTAGTGGGAATGTAAAGTAATTAAACTACTATGGACTTCCATCCAAGTACTAATCAGGCCTAAGTGTACTTAGCTTCTGAGGTCAGCACATTTGGGCTGGTATTGCCTTTGACTGAACTACTAAGGAAACCAGTACAGTGATTCTTCAAAAAACTTAGAATAGAAACTCCATTTGACCTAGCTATTTCCTTCTATGCATCATTCTGAAAGAGTTAAGTATATCAAATTACAGTGATACATACATGCCTATGTTTGTAGCAGCACAATTTGCAGCAGCCAAATCTTGGAAATGACCTATATGTCCATCAATAGAGGAACAAGTAAAGAAAATGTGATATTTACCCACTGTGGACCTCTGTACTGAATAAGGCTAAATTCTAGTCATTTATAGGAAAATGGATGCACCATGCCTCTATGATGTTAAGTGAAATAAGTCATATACATAAACCAAAAAATATATGGTTTCTCTTTTATGAGAAGTGCAAAGTATGAATAAATCAAAGAGCAACTTAGAGAGAGGCAACAGTAAACAGGAAGATGAATCTTTGGCAAGTAGGAAGGAATGTGGAAAAAGAGGGGATGGGTAGGGCAAAGGGATATAAAGAATTAAGATGTGTCACATACATGTGCCAACTACTCAAAATGAATGTAGTTATGATGTACTGCCAATATGTATTAATAATCACAAATGATGCAAAGTGAGGTTCTAATTAGACTTATAATTTCTTCTCACTAGGGACCTGGTAAAATCTCTTAACTGAAAATAGGTAATAAAATACACCTCTTGTAGGTCTGGCCTAGATTTGTCATCTTATATTACTTTACTTCTGGTGATGATCTTCACGTATGTGCCCCTGTAATGCCATCTGGAAGGTCATATTGTCACAGTGCCACTACACTAATTACTTAAGCTTTGCTACCTAACTCAGTGTTCAAATTTCAAATAAACAAATTATTCACGTAAAAAAGAAGAGGGTGTCAATTTAGCAATTTAACTCAAAGTTTCAGGACAGTCAGTACATGGTTGGCAGATTGCAAGGCAAGAATGTAATAGTAGAAGGGTACAATGGAGTGGAGATGCTTAGTTCACTGTGGCCAGAAAGGAACAGCGCCAGAGAAAGGGCCAGGAGCATTATACAGTATCCAAGATCATCCCTCCATGATTCAGCTAGATATACCCAGAAGTGTGCTATGCTAATCTGCTGGGTAACTCCCAAGGCAATCAAGTTGGCACAATCAAGACTAACCTTCACATCCATAACAAGTGCTGAATGACCATGGGGATGGCTTGTCAGCCCTGGAGTTGTTAGCAGGGTTGACTATAGATAAGACAGAAATCTGTATTGCTTAAGGTACTATTATTTTAGAGTGAGTGATCAAGTGTCACATACAAATGTAACCTTATCTACACAGGGCTCTAAGAAGAGACAAAGAAGGGAGATTGAAATGATTTGAACATTCCAGGAAATATTACAAACTTTTGAAAGTAAAAATAAATACAAGTTTTAGAGAAGATATACTCAAAGAAATAACATGATGCAAGGTCCTGATATTCAGTGATTACCATAGGGAACATATGTTTATTCATATTTTTTAATTTAAGTCTTTATTGATACATTATGAATACAAATCATCATTGCATTCAACATTGAGAGTTTGTACCAAAATATGACATAACTTGATTCTCATTTTTCCCCTTCCCCCTCGCCCTGCAGTCCCCACCCCCTATATACATAAGCTTTGTTTCCTTTTTTCTTTACTATCATATTCTTTTTCCTCATTATTTACCCCTATACCCTCTTTCCTTTTAAATATTTTCCATGTTGTTTTTATCAGTGAAGCTTTTGTAAAATAACTTGAACTTTGAGGATGTGATACCTCCTACTCTGCTCTTGTTGCCTTGTTGCCCACAATTATTTTTACTATTTTCAGCCCATTCTAGTTCCAAATACATTTTAGGATTATTTTCTCTATTTATATGAGGAATGAAATTGATATTTTGTTTTGGAGTACATTATATCTGTGTATAATTTTGGAAATATGGTTATTTTGAGTATGTTCACTTTGCATATCAAAGAGGTCAGGAGATACCATTCCAATTTGTGATGCCATCTTCTATCTCCTTTTTCTGAGTAATGAAATTTTCATTATTGAGGTCTTCCACTTCTTTAGTTAGATTAATTCCTAAGTGAATAGTATTCTTTCACAATTTCTTTCTTGGTAAAATTATTACTGATGTACAGGAATACTATTATCTGAGTGCTTATTTTGTAGCCCACTATCCTACTGAATCTGGTCATTAATTCTAGGAGTGTCTTCAAGAATTAAAAGACTCATATCACAGTGACACATGTGCAACCATGTTTATAGCAGCCCGATTTATGATTGCTACATTTTGGAAACAACCCAAGTGTCCATCGACTGGAGATTGGATAAAAAAGCTGTGGTTCTTCTATAGAATGGAGTATTACTCTGCCATAAAAAATGATAAGTTTGAGTCATTTATACTTAAATGGACATACCTTGAGGATATCCTCATAAGTGAAATCAATAGGGCACAGATAGGTACATATCACATCTTTTCTCTGTTATGAGAAAATAAAGATGTAAATGAGTCCTAGAATTGTATGTTATATACTGTGAAATAGAAAATGCTCAATGTAAAATAGGGAGAAGGGGGGAAAATGATGAGATTGTAACAAAAGAGTAAGGAAACAAATTTTATGTATATGGGGGGGCGGTAGGGTGGGTAGGGCTATGGGAAAAAATGAGAATTGTGTCTTATACTGGTACAAATCCCCATTATGGAATGCAATCGTGATGCGTATATGTAATGTACCAATAAAGATTAAAAAATTTAAAAAAAGAAAAAAAATTCTAGGAGTGTCTTGGTGAAATTTTCTTAGGTTTCCTATGTAGAGGGTCATGTGATCTTAGATAATGCTAAATTCTCTTCTTTCTTTCCTCTATCTATCCCTTTAATTCTTTCTGCTATGTGATGGCTCTTGGTTATTCCAAGCACAATATTGAATAGGAGTGATGATAGTGGACATCCTTGCTCTGTCGTTGATTTTGAAAGGAAAGTTTTCAGATTTTTTTCCACTTAATACGATAGTGGACATCGTTTTGTCTTACACAGCTCTTATCAGATTGAAATAAGGTCCTTTTATTCTTATTTTCTTTAAGGTTTTATCATGAATGTATGTTGGGTGTAGTCAAAGGGTTTTTCTGTGTCTATTGAGATGATCCATGTGATTTTTTCTTTGCTTCTGTTTTTGTGATGTATTACATTTATGAGTTTGTGTATGCTGAGCCCTCCTTACATCCCTCAGATGAAGCCTACTTGGTCATGATGGATGATCTTTTCCATGATTTGCTGCTTTCTGTTTGCCAGTAACTCATTGAAAATTTGTATGTCTGTGTTCATTAAAGAGATCGATTTTTCTTTTTTTTTGAGTGTATCTTTTCCTGGTTTTGGAATCAGGGCAATGCTAGTTTCTAGGAATGACTTTGAGTATTCCTTTCATTTTTTTCCCATTTAATTAAAGAATTTGAGGGGTATTAGTTGGTTCCCGGGTTTTTCTTATTTAGTAAGTATGCTATCACTGCTTTAATTTTATTGGTCGTGATTACATTATTCGGGGTTTTTATATCATCTTGGTTCTGTTTTTGAAATTCATGTCTATTTAGGAACATATCCATTTCTTCAAAATTCTCCAATTTGTTGGATTACAGGTTTTGAAAGAGGTTACTTATAATCGTCTGGATTTCAGTGGTATTAGTTGTTATTTCACTGCATTTTCTCATTGCAACTTTTTCCCTCTTTGGTAATATTGGCTAAGAGTTTGTCTATTTTGTGTGTTCTTTCAAATACCTGTTTTTCAATTCACTGATTATTTGTGTTGAATTTTTAGTCTCCATTTCACTGATTTCTGCTCTCATCTTTAATTTCCTTCCTTGTACTATATTTGGATTTGGATTTTTCTTGTTCTTCTGAGGTCTTGAGGTATATCATGAGGTTATTTCTTTGGACTCACTCTGCTTTTCTGATGTGAGTATAGATACCAATGAGCTTCACTATTACAATTTATTTTGTTGTGTCCTATAGGCTTTGAGATGTTGTACTGATATTATTTGATTCTAGGTTGTATTTAATTTCCTCATTGATTTCTTCTGTGGCTTATTGATTAATCATGAATGTAATTGTTTTTTTTGAGACAGGGCCTCGCTTTTGTAGTTCAGGCTGGCACTAAATTCACTGTGTAGTGCAGGCCAGCCTCAAATTCTCAGCTACCCTCCTGGCTGTGGTTCCCCAGTGCTGAGTTTACAGGTGTGAGCTACCACACCTGGCAATGTGGTATGTGATACTGATTGCTGGTGGGCATGAGTCTCCATGCCTGGCACTGTGGTTATGTGGTACTGAGTATCGAACTTGGGACCTTGCATTTGCCAAGCAGATGCCAGAACCACTGAGATAAATCCCCGGCTCATGGGTGTAATTCTTTTCAATGTGTTTGCATAATTTCTGTGGTTTCTTTTGCTATTGCCTACTCAAGCTGGGAAGCAGTGTCCTCTTAGCTGGAGAGACAGTACTCAAATTCTCTTTGTTTCTGCCTTTGCCACTTTGGTTTTATATGATTCTTATCTGCATAGAATTTTTAAAAAAATTATCTTTATGGTACATTATGAGTACACATCATAGTCGCATTCAACATTAAGAGTTTGCACCAGAATATGACATGACTTGATTCTGATTTTTTCCCTTTCCCCCACCCTACCTCCCCCAGGCCCCCTATTTACACAATCTTTGTTTTCTTCATTCTTTATTATTACCACATTCATTTTCCCCTCGTTATTTACCCTTACACTCTTTCCTTTTAAATATTTTCTACTTCACAATATCAACTATACATACTACAACTCATTTACAACTTCATTTTCTCATACCAGAGTAAAGATATGATATTTACACATCTGTGACCTGTTTATTTCGCTTATGAAGACATCCTCAAGGTACATCCATTTGAGTATGAATGACTCAATCTTATCATTTATCTGCATAGAATTAACTGGATAGTTTATCAGATTCTCCATACCCAGGTCATAACTCATACTGTTCAAAGCATTACCTCAGTAACTTTTAAAGTAATCATATGAAACTAAAATGTAGCCATATTTGGGATGCAGATATTACAGAGTAATTCACAAGCTTTCAAGGGATTCTTACTCAAATGCATTCTCAGTCTCCAGGTGTGGCCCAAGACATGAGCTTTGGCATTCCTAATGAGTCTCAGGACAAACTGAGTATAGAACATAGTATTTCCTGGTAGTTATGGTACCTCATTTAAAATATCCTTCACAGACATGATCTTTTTGCCTTTCTGAGCCTGGCTTATTTCATTTTCCAGTGTCCTTTGCTTCTATTCATGTTACCACAAAAGACAGAATTTCATTCTTTTGGCTCAATAATATTCAATTGTTCATACAACATTTTATCCACCTATGTGTTGATGGATATCTTGGTTGATTAAATACACTGCTTATTTTGAGTACTACTGCAATAAACACAAATGTCTCTTTGATAGACTGATTTTATTTATATGGATAAATACCCATTACTGTATTGTTGGAGAATTTGATCGGTCTATTTTTAATTTTTTGAAAAATCTCGATACTTTTTCCCACAATAGTTGTACTAATTTACATTTCTACTAACAGTATGTAAGAGTTCCCCTTTCTCTGCAAAGGATATTTTAAATGAAGTACCATAACTTGTGACTGCCAGGAAATACTATGTTCTTTGCTTTCAGGGCTACATTAAGAATTCTACCTAAGTATGCATCCCTTGATTGGCCACCCCTCTTACATTATAAGTAATTGATTTAGTGCTAATGAAAAGCCAAATATGCTTTACTTTAATAAAGTACAGCTGAGATTTTCACAGAGAGAAACAATACATTATACAATTTACCCTTTTAATAGGACTTAATGGCCTTGAAATGTGAAAGGCTATGTTCTACCAACCCTTAATAAAAGAACTTTAAAAGGGTGCCTAGAAAAATCAATGTGAAATCATAATAAAAATGCTCAATGAACTTTTAAGGGATGCCAAACAAGGTAAACCCATTTAGAATGACCTTTTGTATCTGAAAAGAAGGTATTTTTAAGAGATTATAGTTTAACTGCAGAATTAAAGGATTCCAATAACACGTTACTTCTTTCTCACATATAATTCTGATACAAGATAAACACCAAACTGTACTTTATTTACATTACTTTCAGCTTTGTGGATTTTAACAGACCTGTTATGACAATTTCCATTTCTTATCTGTATGTGTCCTTTGTAGTATGTGGAATGCCCACTTTGAATGCTTTTGAATGGCAACCAAATCCAGTTTAATATCTGGATCTAATGGTACTTTTTACTTCCATCCTTCAGAACTTTAGCTCTAAGGAAGTAACAGTACCATTTCTTTGCCAGTCTGTAAGACCAATTGCACCTTCCCTAACGTTGTGATTTCGGGCCAGTTTTCACTAAGTCCCTGCAGTAGCCCTCCATACTGTATAGTTTTAAAAGAAACACACACATACTCAATCCCAAGAGTTTTATGTTTGATAAACTTTCACCAAGAACTCTTGACTCCAGTTATCAGCAGATAGAATACATATATTTGCCTCTTCTCACAGAATCTTTTAGAAAAAAACAAAGTAAATGATGAGGATGGGATAAATCCATTATAACATGGGAAGGAAACACTCTATGGCACAGAGATTCGAATGTACTTCCGAAGATGGAAGAAAGATATAGTTACTCTGATAAACTAGGGGAAAGGAAAATATGATTCGGTAAATACACAAGAAAAAGATTTTTTTTTCCATGTAGAAAATCCTAAGGAGGTTGGCATTTTCTACATGGTAGACTCTGAAAAAGTTTCCCAAAACAGAGAGGACAGCCATAGAAAAAAGGCATTGTTCAGGTAAGTAATTAAGAAACTATCCGTGGAACAATGTGTTCTGCCAATTGCAGAACGAAAAGAAAGTCCAGGAAGTCCCATTATTGCAGGGTTAGTGACATAAGTGAGTAGTTCATTTTCCAGTTACATAGAATTCATGTGCAGGCCAACCACAAAGAAATAATCCAACAAGCATACATATATAATAAGGGGTAAGAAGAAAATGCAGACAACATGAATTGAGTGAAGAGGCACTATTTGTAAAAGGAGGTCAGGAGAGATATCCCTGAGGTCATGATATCTGAGCAAAGTCCTGATGAAAGTGAAAAGAATTACTCATATGACAAGGGAGGCTGCAGTTACGAAGCATATCAAGGTGGTCACGGAGCAAGGGTAGAGTGCACAAGGGACAGAATGGAGAGAGAGCCAGAACCAGATCTTGTAAGATTTTAGAAATGGGAGGCTCAAAGGCCATATTTTCTTAGCTATGATGGAAAAACACTGGATGCTTTGTAGCAATTACAGTCCCATTGAAGTATCACTCTTTGTGTAGCAGATGTTGCCATGAGCAGAGAAAGAATGGAGATGATCAGGAAGGAGGTTATTGTAGGAGTTGAGGTCAGACAAGACTGTGGCTTATCTGCTAAGGTGATAGTGGTGGTGGTGATGGCAAATTATTGAATTTGACACACAATGTGAAGGTAGAGATGATAAAATTTGTTACTATGTGGGTTGAATAGCTTACAGGATATGTACAAGGATAACCCACATTAGAATTAGAGGTCAGAAGGCTTTAAGAATCATATGTTGGTAATGTAAGTTGAGTATTGCCATGTTTCATGGCAGAGAGGCATTTGTAAGCTTTTTGGTTTTGCTTAAACTCCAAAGAAGTTGCAAGAGTTTTAAAACCTGTGTGTAAAGACAAAATACTTAGACACAAGTGATACAAGGAATGCCACCGACCTCAGTTTTGCCTAAGTCATGGCTACCTAGTATAATTGTGGTTTTTTTGTTTTTGTTTTTTACTGGTAAACACTGTGTTTTTTTTCCTGCACTGTCTGTAAGACAGTGGCTGGTAATACTCTCTGGTAAGGAAAAACTATTTTCTATCCATTAGGAAAAACTACTTTCTAATGCTGGCTAAATGTTCTCACCTGCTTCTTCCACTCAGACTATACTTATCTGAAAAATCAGACATTGGAATACAATGCTAGAGTGGTTTTCAAAGACAACCACGTCCAGCAGAGGAGACTTGAGGTAGTTATCAATCAACTCCTCCATATCAACTGGATTGACCTCCTGGCAGTAAATTAAGGATGATGGAACACAAGCTTCTTTCTCATATGGCTCTGATTTCCTGTCTGTGTCTACTTTCCAAAGCTCAATTCCTAGTACACGTAGGATGGACAGTTTCACCATGAAAGTGTGACTTTTTCATATCAACTATTTTGTGGTATCATGGGTATCAGAGGACACATGGTGATATCTTTGAACCTTGGGAGATGAAATGCAATGGATAACTAGTGCTGCTCCCGCT
Organism: Petromus typicus; assembly: GCA_004026965.1. Classification (NCBI taxonomy): domain Eukaryota; kingdom Metazoa; phylum Chordata; class Mammalia; order Rodentia; family Petromuridae; genus Petromus; species Petromus typicus. Next base: position 14,035 of record PVIR01014551.1, on the reverse strand, counting down.
TTTAAGTGAACAATTCTGGAGGGCGTTCTGTATGTTCCAGGAAAGCCTGGTAGAAATGTCTCCTACTTCTTACACAAATGATGACAGTGATGCATCTTAATATTGGTTTTGCTCGTTACCAATTTCACCTTTCTTGCTCCTTTGCCACCTCTTCCAGAATCAAGTAGGTGTACATGTTCTTAACCACATTCCCAGTTTCCATGAACTCAAGCTAAGGCAGCTCCTTTTTATAACCCATCATGGCAACAACAATAGTCTAGAAATAAAGGTTCTGATTTTCACCATCACCAGCATTTTGATGTGCTGAAAGGAAACTAATCTATGTTTGTTTACAGTTCTTACTCTTTATACGTTTATCATTGTGGGCTGAGAGAGAGGTACCAGGTAGTTGGTGTTAGTAACATTAAGTATGTTTACCACTAGACTGAACAGCTTACTGATTGTGGCGATCTTTATTTCCAATATATTTGTCACATAAATGTACAGTAACTTTTTGGGTACACAAATTTGATATAATTGTGAAATATATCACTTTACAAATCCTGATGTTGCTGCCTTGAAAAAACTTACCTAGCTCTTACAACTTTTGCAAAGTACCATCAATGTTTTTAAAAAGATATATAACATCATTTAATACATTCAACAACTCTACTCACATGATAGAGAACTAGAAATTAGAGTGGCTAAGCAAGAAGTTAGTTTTTGGCAGAAGGGAGAGCTGGCAACATTGTTGAAACTCACACAAACACAGGAAAGCAGTGAAGGCCGAGAGACCTAGTGATGATACAAAAAAACGAAAATAAGGAAGAAAATTTTCCCTCTGCCTCATCAGCAGGTATTTATTGAATGCCTTCACTATGACTCTCATATACATTGTAGCTATAATGACTGTGAGAAGTGAGCTGTAAGAAAAAAAAAAGAAGGACAAAGAAAACAATTTTCAAATAAGGAACTATTATAACAGTTGCAGATTCCAATATGGCAGGTCCTATAATTAAAATCACCATTAAGGGACAAGTCATGTGGGTCAATGTGAATAACCATTTTTCAAACTAACCAGTCAAATCAATAGGAGATAATTTTTAAACCTGTCAGACCATTGAAATGATTAATTAGACAACTTGATGGCATCTGATATTTAGTAGGGATTCATCATTGGGAGATCCAGTAGGATAAGTTGGTTTGATGAATGTTTTTCTGTCAGTGGAGTGGTTTGATTTGGAAAGTTGATTTTAGAGCATCTCAGGGTTATAATGAGTCATAATTCCAGTTCAGCAACTATATAAACCCTAAGGCAGCTGCTTACCTTCTCTGTAGCTCATGTGAAGGAAATAATGTTGATTTTTATCTTCTTTAGGGATTGCATGAATCAGGAGCTAAAGCCTATTGACTCTCCTACAAATATAATTTTAAACATTCTGAGTATTGGAAAAGGAAAGGAAGGAGGTTATCTCTTGGGGTTTCCTCAGCTACGATTCATCTATAACATTGTTTACCTAACATTTACCTTGAAAAACAGAGAAAACACTGTTGGCATTCCCCATTGCCTGTTTACTGAAGGAGCTGAATTCTAATGTATTCCAGTTCTTTTAAGCTTGAATTGAAAATTCATATTGTGTTTCCAATCCTCATACCTTCACGTCATACCTTCCTTGGTCAAAAGCACCCTATCGGTAAAGATCACTTTTACAGTTTTACTCAGCTTTATTCCCACCTGGACTTCACTCCTACATTCTTTAGTGAAAACTGCATTACTTTGAAGTTGAAGGCTGCATTCAGGCAGGCAGAACAGCCTTCCTCCCACCCTAAGTTGGAACAGATAATAGATTCTACAGAGCAGGTGTCCAAATGGCCAAGGTCATTGCACAATGAGTCAGTGTAAGTATCCAAATTGCAGTAGTGGACAAGCCTAACACATGACGGGTTCAGTTGATGAGCATCTTTTTGTCTAGGTGTCACAGTGGTCTGAGAACATAGGACAAATCAGATGCAAAAGCCTGTGCCTGCCTTGGAAAATTATGCTTTTGCTAATCCTGCAGCACCCAGCAGGCTACCATTTCTTGGTACAAAAGTCTGAATTGGTGTATTTGGATGATTTTATTTCTCAGGAGTTATTTGTTCAGGAAAACAAAATAGAAAGTAGAAAGACGAAGTCAGTTTCCCCCTGACATTTCCAAGGATGAATACTTGTGAAGGACAAGCAGGCAATCTCTCTTTAGAAACAGTCTAAAGAGCCTATAAAGTCCTTCAGAGCTGCAAATAGAAGATCATATCACAACTTCAAGGAAAACAAGAAAATCAGAAGACACTGCTACTGGTAAATGATAGGACCAATAACCAATATATTATAAATTCATGTTTTTTTTAACACTGCAGTTAAGTTTCAATTTCAGACAATACCTGAAGATCAAAGTCAAAGGCATCAATTACGTGTAAGGTATGAATGACGAATGTCGCACAAAATGAGCTTAAGTTTCTAGCATATTTAAAAAGTATAGTTGAAGAGTTGAGTCTAAGAAAACCCTTGAAGAGACTAGAGCTAAAGAGCACATATTAAAACTAATTTATAGTAGTACTTTCCAATTTTATAGATGAAAAGACGAATGTAATGTTAAATACTTTGTTCAATGTTAAGTCATTTAAAAAGTACATGAAAGTAAATGTAAGTCACTACATGTCTCAGTGTAATGGAAGGGACAGCAAACATTTCTGTAAACGATCATGTTAAGAGAAAAATATAATAACCTTTAAAGTCCTTAGAACAAAACATACATATTAATACCAGTTTACAGAATTTTGGTCCCATTTCACAAATAAGGCTGGAGTTAGATAACTTGTTTACTGTCATATCTGCAGTTTAGAAGAGCCCAAATTCAAGGCCAGGTTCATGACACAGTTCATTTGTTACATTGGCACAGTGTGTATAGCATTCTGAGTATCCAAATAGGCCTCCAGCAAAATCTAAATCTATCAAGGTTTGCTCACGTTTTCCTCCCTCTAGAGTCAGTGCAGCTGCATGGGAGTGTGCATGGTCTCTGTGTTGAGTGTAAGATCTACAATATCCTTCTCTCTTGCAAGTGGCACTATTGGCCAATGTATTTGTTTTGAGTATCTGCTCTCTGTCAAACATTGCTGGATAAAGAGTCATGCATTCTTCACTCTCAAGAGACTTATAATAGTGTGTGTGTGTGTGTGTGTGTGTGTGTGTGTGTGTGTATAAAACCAACAAGAAATAACTAAAGAAGTCATGAGATGTTGGGAAGAAAATAAAATTATAACTAGCATCGGTAATTTAAGGTGGGGACTAGCTCTTTCATTAAGATTCATTAAGCATGAAGATTGCTAAACAAAAATAACAATGCCCCAAAGAGCAGCCCAAGAATTGGAAATGGCAAATAATGAAAGAGACAATGGATTAACATTGCTAGCCAATATATAGTATTATTGTAACCAGGTGACTCATTTAGCATTTTGAATCCAGCCCAAGAAATGTGCACATGCAGAAAAAGTAGGACAAAAAGTGATAGGCAGGAGGTGAGGACTAGCCTCCGTAGGAAAGATGAATTACAGTTATGCTGGTGTGATATATCACCTCCTAACCCTACACTTTAATCCAAGTTCACTTTTAAAGAGTTAAAAAAATACAGCAAGTATCATGCATCAAATATTCTAAACATTTTACATGAATAAATTCATATATTAGGATAATCATACAGATACTTTGGCTTACATTTTTCATATGGAGAAACTGAAGCATAGATGTCTTAAGTTTTGTGTGATAGGCTGAAGAGTGTCTTCCTGAAAGATGTCCATGTCCTAATTTACAGGTTAAGAATAACTTTGCAGATGTGATTAAGGATTTTGAGAGGTGAAACAGGATCATCTAGATGGGGTTGACATAATAACAAAGGTCCATGAAAGACTCAGAGAAGAAGATGGAAGCGGAAGTCAGAATGAAGTGGCCCAGAGCCAAGGAATTCAGGTAGCTTCAAAATGTTACAAAAAGCAAGGAAATAGATTCTTCCCTAGGATTTCCAGAAAGTTCCATCACTTTGACTTTAGCCCAGCAAAACTATTTCAAATTTCTGGCTTTCAAAACTGTAAAGGAAAAATTTGTGTGTTTCCCTGAGGTACTAAATTCAGGGTAAGTTTTTACAGTCACAATAGGGATGTAATATGTTTCTCAAGGCCGTGGAGCTACGAAGTGAACAGGGCCAGGATAAAAGCTGAGGCAGCCTGGTGTCAGCACCAGAGAGGTAACCATTGTGCCATGCGGCTTCTCACAGAGAGAAAAAATTCCTGAGGTTGAAAGTAAAATGAGGGTGTCCTTGGTTTTCCTCTTATGCTCATAATTGCAGATTTCAGAGAATCCAAAGAAAGCTAAAAATAAAACAATAAAAATAAGAAGCTGGACCTGGTACAGGACTGTAATTCAGGACTGAGGAAGGCTGATGCAGGTGAATCACAAGTGTGAGTTCTGTATAGGCAAATAAGTGAGACCTTGTCTCAAAATTTAAAGAAAAGAAAAACAGAAGAGAAAAGACTGGGGATGTAGTGCAGTGGTAGCATGCTCCTAGGTTTGACTTCAGGATAGCAAACTAACAGATTTGAACTAAAAGGATTTAAACTAAACTAGTTGGTATAGGTCAGTCCCCTTCATGCCTCACGTCCTTGGGCCTGGACACTCTTGCATTTGTTGAGAGATGAGGCTCAAAGAGTTACAGAATTGAAGTTCCAGGGCTGGTTGGTGAAATAATCAGCTCGGTACCTGAAGGGGCGCTTGGGGGGTCTGGGAAACGCACCAGATCTCAGTGCCTGTGTAGAACAAGAGGAAGGAGGCTGTAGGACAAATGCGCATAAGGATCCACCCACCCCCGCAACCGTGCTTGTGTTTTTCATTAGCTTGGGAAGGACAGGACAGCAACGTTAGTCACGCACCTACCAGTGTAATTCTCTAGGAGGATCAGAAGTTCTCTCATTAGCACTTTTGTCAATATTATAACCCCAGGTTTTAGCCACCTTTACACCCGGGCTGCTGCCCCTCAGCTCTAGGCTATATGGGATGCTTATACATACTAATAAAGTTTAAACTGAACGCTTAAGGCCAGTGCTCTTCAAACATTAAGGCTTTTGCGAATATCTTGGGGACTTCATTAAAATTCAGATTCAGAGTTCGAATATCTGAGTGGGTTTTATTTTTATTTTATTTATTTATTTATTTTTTAGGTTTTTTGAGACAAGGTCTCGCTTTTGTGGTTCAGGCTGGCCCTGAGCTCAGCCTCCAACTCACATCACAGCAATCCTCCTGCCTCTGCCTCCCGAGTGCTGGGATTACAGGCGTGAGCCACCACTGTGGCACTGTGGTATGTGGTACTGGTTGCTGCTGGGTGTGGGTCTCCACACCCAGTATTGTTATGTGGTTACCGGGGATCGAACCCGGGCTCTTGCGCTTGAAGACAGGCGCCGGAACCACTGAGCTAACTCCCCGGCCCTCTGAGTGGGTTTTGAGATTGGACATTTGTACCAATTCCCAACAGCTGATTTTGCTGGTATATATCCTATTTTTTTAAGGTCTCAGAAAACGAGATATCTATCGGTAGGTAGAAAAAACACAACTAATACAAGGTGATCATTTAATGAAAGTTTCCACAAATGGCGTAGAAATCGATTTTTTCCCTTTAGGCGCTCTGACCTCTCATTACAGGGACCGAATCAGATGTCAGGATTCAATGGCAAGAGTTGGAACAGTGCCCCAACTCGGCACTCTGGCGCTCTGCTCGGGTCCTGGGAAGCAGGGCCAGGGGAAGGGAAGGTGAAGGGCCCAGGAGCGTCTGCGTGGACAGCCTTCCATTTCCAGCTTTAAGGACTATTTGGCCCTCTGAACCTCCCAGGTCATCGAGGAACACGTGGAAGCACACGGCCGCGCAGGGGGGCGGGGGAGGGGGAGGGGGAGGGGGAGGGGGCCGACCGGGGAGGGGAGGAGGACGCGCTTGCGTGCGCGCTCAGCATAAATAAGTCCCGGGAGGCGGCCAGCGGGCAGACGGGCTGCGGTCGCCGCGGGCCATGGCGGGCGAGGACCGCCAGTGGCGAGGCAGCATCCTCTACAGCATGCTCACGAGCGCAAAGCAGCCGCACGCGGCTCCCGAGGCGCCCGCGGCTCCCGGGGCTCCCTTGGCTCCCGGGGCCGCCGGGGCGCCCCGCGTGCGGCTGGGACTCCCGTGCTGGGGCTGCTCGTGCGGCGCGGAGCCCGCGCCCGGCAGAGCGGGGCCGCCGGGGGGGCGCCCGCCGCCGCTGCTGTACCGCTGCTGCTTCTGCGGCGACGAGCACCCGCGCCAGGGCAGCATCCTCTACAGCATGCTCACCGACGCCAAGCAGGGGCGCGCGGCGCCCGGGGAGCCGGCGGCGCGGCTCCGGGCTCAGTGCTGGGGCTGCTCGTGCGGGGCTGAGCCCCGCGTCGGGGGCGAGGGGCCGCCGGGCGGGCGGGCGGTGGTGCTGCTGTACCGCTGCTGCTTCTGCGGCCAAGACCACCCGCGCCAGGGCAGCATCCTCTACAGCCTGCTCACGAGCGCGAAGCAGGGCCAGGCGGCCCCGGGGGCGCCCGGGGCGCGGCCGGGGGGCTCGTGGTGGGAGCTGCCGTACAGCGCGCCGCGGCTCCGGGCCGCAGAGGGGCTGCCGAGCGCGCCCAGCCCGCCGCTCCTGCTCCGCTGCGCGTCGGCAGGCGAGGACCCCTACGGCCCGCCCGTGGGCGCCCCCTGGTGGAGCACCTGGGCCTGCGCCCCGCGGCCGGTGGCCCTCAGGAGTCCACAGGTGGTCTGCGAGGCCGCCTCGGCCGGCTTGTTGAAGACGTTGCGCTTCGTCAAGTACCTGCCCTGCTTCCAAGTGCTGCCCCTAGACCAGCAGCTGGTGCTGGTGCGCAGCTGTTGGGCGCCGCTGCTCATGCTTGAGCTCGCCCAGGATCGCTTGTCCTTCGAGACGGTGGAGATCTCCGAGCCCGCCGTGCTGCACGGGATCCTCTCCACCAGGCGGCGGGAGACCGAGGGCCACCAGCCGCCGCCCTTCTCCACCTTGCAGCCTGAATTGCTGTCGCCGCTGCCGGGGCCCGGGCACTTTCCCTCTACCACCACGGTCCAAGCCATCAAGAGCTTCCTCGCCAAGTGCTGGAGTCTGGAAATCAGCACCAAGGAGTACGCCTATCTCAAGGGGACTGTGCTCTTTAACCCAGGTAAGAGCGCCGGCCTTGGGGCCACCGGCTCCGCGCACTGGGCCGCTCCCCAACTCCTGCTAGGCGCAGGCACCGCGCGGTTTGGGGCGGTGGGAAGCGGGCGTGGAGCAGCGCACCCGGTGGAGCTGGGGGAGCGGGCTCCCGGAGGGCGCGGATATTCCCCGAGGTTTCTACTTTCTCTCTCCATCAGTTTGTTACTTCAGAAAACTTTGTGCCTTCATGGGACGTAGCTCTTTCTGTTTTTATTCTGTAGAGTAGCTTTATATATGTATATGTATATATGTATATACATATATTTATTATGTATTTATTATATATATATACATACATATATTTTGTATATGTGTATATATATATATATATTTTTTCCCCCTTACTACAAATCCCGTAAAGTTTTCTGAAACCTTGCTCTTAAATTTCCCGAACTATCTAGTTAACCGAATCTATTAAATCTGGAAAGAAGGGAAACTTCTGAGGGACGCGCATAGACTCTACCTCGTCCGAGCTACTGCCGGACAGAAGGCTGCGCTAAGTACTGCAGGGTCTGCCTCCGAATGGCTCTCAGCGGGGCCCCCAAACATCTACACTCTGCTCCGTTTCATGTCCCTGTGAAAATCACGCTGGCGAAGGGGCACGAAAACATACAGTAGGGACAGAGGGGAGGGGCGCTGTGCTTTTAAAGCTCTAAGCGACCGCGGGGACCTCCTAAGCAACCCTGCAGCCCCGCGCCCTCCCCTCGCCCCATTTCATGGAGTGTCACAGTCCCTAGAGAATCTATGCAGAAGTAAAAGGCTACCTTGTTTTGGCATCTAGATTCCCTGTTTTCTCAGCCCAAAGGGATGTCAACTGTACGGTTTCAGGTTTTCTATTAGGTGCTGGGCGCTGCTCCTCACGGTGCAAGCCCTCACGATGTGAGCACATCATTGGAGGACATGTGATACCTGGTTTGGGTCAGGGCAGCGCTCTTCCAAGTTGCCTCTGTAGGAAGTTGCCGGGCAACTTGAGTTGGGATTATATTTTATAATGTTCTTTCTACATCTTTCCTCCTCAGCAGTATTTGGTGGGATGATAACATACTCAGACCTTCTATTTACGATCTAGAGACCACAGCTCATCCCAGAGACTATTGGAGGTCACTCTTTTCTTTGTACCATTGTTTTCCCAAATTGTCTATGCAAAAACGGGGTGTGTGTGTGTGTGTGTGTGTGTGTGTGAAATGGGGGCAGTGAGTTTAAGTGTCTTCCAAGGCTCATCCCCCAGGGATTCTGGTTCAGTAGCCTAAATCCAGCCTCTAACATCTGTATTCCTTGTAAGTGCCCAGGTCATTTGGAAAACAGTTTTCTCACTCCTTTTAGAATACAGAGGGCAGAAGGGGCTCAGTTTCACAAGTTTACATTTGAAAATCTCCCCTCTTTCTCTAATCCCATTTTACGTACTTTTGTTTTACACAGTTTTTTGTTTTACATGCGTGCACACCCTCATCCACCCCTGCATCCTTATTCTTAAATGTGTTTCTGAATCTTCTCTCAATGTGAGTTTAACCAGCTAAGCTGGGTGTGTACAAAGCACAAATGCAACCACACTTGCAGGAACTTTCTCTGCTGTCTGTCCTTTTGTGCTTTCTCATCTAAATGTATTAATATAATTTATATATAATTAAACATATAGATAGGTCTTAAACACACGTATATAAACATACATATTAAATCCAGGAGATAAGTAATATATATTATACATCAGATATATCTAAAAATTTTGCATTTATCAATGACATCATTTAAACAAAACAGGAAACTATTGATCACTTGAATATAAAGTACTTTGCAAGAATACTGTTATCATAGATTAAAAGACTTTCAAAGCAGCCTCCTCTTACATTCTGTGTGACACTTCGGTGCAGTTAGTCTTTCCTGTGTTGTACTTCATTCATTTTTATTTATATAGCACACCACAAGAATGTCATACATTTTCTGTTTTTAAAAAGTTACTTTTGAATCATGTTGCTTGCACTGTATGGTGTTTCCATGTCTATATTTTTTCACTGTTTGTGTACAAACCTGGGGAACATTACTTAAAAATAATTACTCGATGTTTCATTTTTAGAAGTATTCCTTCTGAAAACTTACAGTTGATTTGGCATTTTATCGTTGTTCTAGAAAACCACTTCCCCAGAACGCTGGAGCACTTGAGCACTTACTCACTTCTTAGGGACGTGACAGAAATGGATGCATTGTAAAGCTAGCAAAGATCTCTGTGGTGAGCTGTTTATAACAAAGAGAATTTTCTTCTTCCAGATGTACCGGGCCTGCAGTGCGTGAAGTACATTCAGGGACTGCAGTGGAGAACTCAGCAGATCCTCAGTGAACACGTCAGGATGACACACAGAGGGTACCAGACCAGGTTTGCCGAACTGAACAGCGCTCTCTTCTTGCTGAGATTCATCAACGCCAATGTCATCGCAGAACTGTTCTTCAGGCCCATCATTGGCACAGTCAGTATGGATGACATGATGCTGGAGATGCTCTGCGCGAAGCTATGAAGCCATGCAGCCCAATCAAGTGCAGTTTACCGTAGAGGAGAGACAAAGCATTGTAGGTAGAAGGGCATCACATGTGAAAATAAACTTTCTTGTTATTTTTACATGCAGAGTATTTTGTATTCAATTAAAGAAATACTTTAGTTACGGACAGTGTAAAAGTCTTCTGTTTGTATGGTTTGATTGTGAAAGAAAACATTTGCCAACAGGTAACGTACTTCAGAACCTCTTTGAGGAAGGAGCGGGGTATTACACTACAGCTGGGTACTAAGTTTTCTTCACAGATGTGGCCACTATCTCCATTGAACCTGTTCAAATCAAATTTGAGATATTAAACTTTAAAGTGTTAACTATTAAAATGATTGAAAAAGTAAGTAAGTATATTCATAAGTAATCTCATGGCATTTAATGTTGTAGCACGCCATTGTAAAAGAGAGATCACTGTCTCCAGTGCCCCTGGCACCAGCTGTGTGGAAGACTGGACTTGAGAGGCAATTTGTAATCAGAAAGCCGCCCGAGAGCGAAGTAGGTTTTCACACTTTTGTTTTGGGATTTTCCTATACAGAATCAGGGATTTCAACTAAAGTTCTTCAAGAAACATATATTCTGTAAGAAAGGGATACAGTTTCAGGAAGCTCAACATTACAAAAACCCTACTTAGATTTCACCATCCGGATACAGTGTGACTGTCGCACTGAACAAGGGTGGCATGAAATTATAAAGCCACTTCACTGTTGGCTGCCGCTGCTCCTCCCACCTTGTTTCTTGTGGTGCTGGAGAGTAAACCCAGGACACTGGCACCGAGCTATGTACCTCTAGCCCTTTTGAAATTTTTATTTTGGGACAGGGTATGTTGCCCAGGCTGGGCTTAAACTTGCAGTTCTTCTGCCGGAGCCCTCCCAGAGAACTGAGATCTCAAGTGTGTGCCACCGTGTCCAGCTTCTGGCAGCCTCTTTTAAATAGAATCCATAGAACTAGTTCTTGCTTTTCTCTGCATGAAATTTAGAGCTACACGTGGCCATTTGCTTATAGATAATAATTCTCTTGAATTAATTCGGAAGTGTAGCCCATGAAACAAAATCCCCTTGGAGGTAGTCTAAAACTTTGTTTTGTGTAGATCTGCTTGGCAGTTGGTGACTCCTATGGACACACAAGGATCAGGCTTCCAGAGTAACCCAGCCAATAAATACTTAGGGTCATGTGAAGAAAAACATTATAAAATGAATTATGTTAAAGGAAAATGTCAAATATTTGAGATACTTCATAGGTGGTATAATACATGTACTTCTTTATCATCATAAAACATCAGGCAAGAAAATTACCTGGTAGCAGATCTAATATTTACCTTAAGTTCAAAGCAAGGGTCAATGTAGTTGAAATTTCAGGACATCTGCAATATCTACAGTATGATAAGAAAATGCCTGATATTTACAGTGGTGACTGTGTTGGAGGACCCCCTGGTCACCAGCCGATTTGGAGAGGTTGTGAAATGCAGCACTCAACATATAGTTGTGGTTCAGAGGTAATAAAGAAAGGCATAGTGTGAAGGGATATGGCTGCATTTAAAGGGAAAGACACAAATGAGTCAGGAGTAATTCATGTACACGCCTTCTTAAGTTCTTTCCCTCCCATAAGAGGGACCACACAAGGTACATTCTTCTCCCAGCAATAAAAATTCAGCAATATGTGGGTATGCATAATGTTCTCTGGGTATGTCTGCCCAGATAAATCCTTTGAGATTTAGGGTTTATTGTTTTCACTGATGCTGGTAACATTTTTCCTAACCTGTACCTAGCATGTATCACAATTGCAAGCACACAGAAAGTATGTGTTCATCCTGAGCTTCATTGTTCACATGGTTTAAGCTCAGTAAGTTAAGGAAGGATTAGAACTCGCCCTCAAAAACCACTTCAGGGCCAGTCTTGTAAGCAGACTGTTCTAAGGACAGTAGACGTGGACCTGCTTGCTAATTCTTTTCAGTACAATCCACACTTTGGGCCGTTGGCCAGTATGTCTTTATAGAGTTATCAGTAGAGCCCAAACAGGAATGTGAGGCCAACCAGCAATACTGACCTAACTTAGGTATTAGGAGACTTGAAATACATCCCATTACACCAGGAGCTGAGAATGTTAAGGCTCCCTGAGGTAATCTGCTGCTGGTTAGGTGGGCTCTGCTGTGTCCCCCCCTAGTGTGATGACTGTCAGCCCTGGGTTCTCACTCCAGTGTAATTCAGTTCAGTTCATGTTTGCAGAGAGGCTGCCGTGGCCCCAAGCCTCTGTCTGTGCTGCTAGTCCAACTGTCTGACTGGCATGGGTGGCATCTGGAGGTATGCGAGAGACTATGCAGGAGCTAGTCCAGAGTTACGCTGTCTCAGAGTTGTGCCGTCAGGTGCTATTTCGGTCCAGCCATGTATCTGAATCCAGCAATGCTCAGCATAGCAGCAGAGTGGGTTTCTCTTCAGAAAGAGGAGGAATCTTCCAGAAGTTTCTTTGAAAGGTTACTAATGTCCTACTCCCTCCCTGAATTCTCCCTCTGTGTTGCTGGGTTTTTTTCTTGATTGTTACCAGAGTCAAGATTCTTGATTCCCATTTAGTAACCCTAACTTTCCAAGTTTTCCTATTAATTTTTAAAAATTGACCCAGACATTTCATCTGGAAGAACTGTTTGCAAAAGAGACAAAAGCATTTTTCACTGAATACCATTTGAATATAATGTAAGCAGTAAGACACATTGGGGCCAAGAAATTGCCAGAGTGGATTCCTGATGTGTTGATATTTTTTCAGAATGGATTTACACATCTTCACCCCCCACTTTTTTAAAAAAAAATCTCAATCATTTATTCAGTGAGCTGTTTAAGCACAATTAACTCCTTTCTGAGACATCGGCATTGTATGACCAGCTGCCTTGCTAAGGTGAGTGCAGCGGGAGAAAGACTAGCGTTCTGTTCTTGCAGACTACACTGGGCCTGGAGAGTGACCCCTGAATTGGCAGCTGTAAGACATCCTGCCCATGGATCAAAGGTGGGCAGAGGGCTCATGCTCCCTGTGTCGTGCCCCGCTCCCAGTTGCAGATTTCACTACAAATGACGAGTTAGTGGGCCTTTATATCAGGAATACAGAATTGCTCAGCAGCTCCATTTCAAACAGTCTCATTAGAAAGCAAGGCCTTAGGGCATCCATGAGTGACCCACAAGGTCCAACAGGCATTGCTAATGTTTTACAGCTTAAAGACCAATGTGTCTACAGTTTCCAACAGTATTGCCAACAGTCCAAAGGCAAGAGTTCGGTTTACTGCATCTGTACCTGCTTTAGGTTCAGGTTTAGGGTAATTGGTTGTTGAAATTGAACCCATCGGAACAGAGGGTATAAAGTTTCAGTTTAGGGTAAGGTCCAGGAAATTAGGATCCATGAATTCAGTGTTCCTAGAAAGTCAGCAGTTTTTCTTCAGCAGCTGCAGCAGAGCTGAGGCCCTGTAGGGACAGACAGCCGTGACCAAGTCCAAGCAACAAGCCAGGTTTTCATAAGCGCTCTTTATCTTGTTGGGCCAGATTGTTCAAATTAGCCTACATTAAAATAGGCACACCGTACCAGAAAATCATTAGCCCCTAAGGTCAGAAATCTGATTTCAGAAGAGCACATTAACAAAAACAAAACAAAAACAAAATAACTCCAGAACCCCCCACTTTTTCAAACTTCAAAATATTTCTCCACCTGGGATGGGTTCCCTTTTTTTCAGAGGCTCCAACAAACAAAAGTATAGGGAAAAATAATCGCCAGCTACAAAGCCTCATTTCTAATACTAACTGTTTCAATTCCAATCTGTTCGCCTGTGGCAAAAAGCAGAGGAGCTGTATCCCTCGAACATATGTTTTCTTCGCAGCTCCTCCTGACTGAGATGACCCACAGGGCGTTTACAAAACAAGCAGAAACATTCTACATCAGACGTCATCATTCACCCAGAAGCAATAGCCACAGATGCAAAGCTATGCTTTAAAACTTCCCTTTCTTTCTCATTACTCTAACACCTAGTACTGCATCTGTCACTCAAGACGTTCCCATCACAGCTGCTAGAACCCAGCTGGGCTGGAAGGAGGTCCAAGGTCACTGCAGCAGCCTGGCTCAGGAGGTGAGGAGAGTGTTTACTTCCTGCTTTAGTTTTCCCCCTCTGCTTTATCTAATGGTTTGCTACAAATCCAGGAACAAATTTAATCGTTTTTTTTTTTTTTCACCTACATGGAGAAAAGAGCAACTACAGACTAAGTTTTAGATATTTGGAT